>JABUQX010033693.1:0-22879 GCA_015478945.1 Trachelipus rathkii
TTAAATCTGTGGAGGTCATTTATCGTTTTAGAAGAAAAGGACTAAAGAATCCACATTCCACTTCAACAATCTTTGACGTAGTTTAATCTAGCTCTATCTCTATTTTTTCTTCTCTATTTTTCTAATAGGAAAGATTAGAAGGAAAACAATTTTGATTCATTTCTACAATATTACATCTGACAATTTTTTTTTTTTTTTATTAATTTAATAATATATTTAAAATATACCGTAACATATACTACCTAAATTCACATTTCCCTTTGTTACAAAAAAAAAAAAAAAAAAAAAAAAAAAAAAAAAAAAAAAAAAAAAAAAAAAAAAAAAAAAAAAAAAAAAAAAAACAAAAAAAAAATAAAAAAGCTTAAAACGAAAAGTATAGAAGAATATGACGCAAGTCGAAAACAAAGCCCATCCTTACCGCCCCCTTAACACCTTTTAGTGAGAACTCGTCACAGTCAGAAAATCCACCCTAGAGTTTCACAGACCGCGACGGACACTCACTAGGGCATCTCGTAAATGTAAGGTTCATCCCTTGGCCCAGGTGGGCCACAACCATACCCCCTCACAAAACCCCGCCATTCACTCCTAGTATGCACCTTTCTTCTCGCCTCTGCCAAATTCACATTTCTCTCCTCCAGGCATTCTATTACTTATTCAATCCACTTTTTCTTCGGTCTCCCTGCTGGTTGATTCCCAGCACACTCACCATTATACATTCGCTTATCATCCATCCTTTTCACATGACCAAACCATTTCAACATACTTTCATATTTATTATCTCATTTACCCCTTCTTCACACCAAACACTCTCTAATACGTTCATGTCTCATTTTATCAATTCTTCCCACACCTAACACCCCCCTAAGATTGTCCATCTGAATACATTGTACTTTAGATCTATACCTCTTATTCCAGATCATAGTCTCACTACTGTACATTAACACAAATAACAACATACCCTCATGTAAGACCCTAGCGCACTCATGACATTCCCCTTTCATCCACCAAGGATTTAATTGCACATTCACCTTCCTGCCATTCACAACTTTCCTAGGCTACAATACCAGTAGGTATTCGGTTTTTTGAAACCTATTATTAATTAATGATCCACAACTCAAGACACTTGTTCCAGTTGTTCACCATCCTAACATAATTCACACCGAGCCAATCTCCAACAACCCACCAACCATGAAAACCTTACTCTTATCTACGTTTACTTTCAAACCCCTCCTTTTACACACCCTGCCAAATCTCTCACCCTATTATTATTATTATTATTATTATTATTATTATTATTATTATTATTATTATTATTATTATTATTATTATTATTATTTCGAAATTCTATAACAGCTTTTGTTTTAATATGTTTTACTTTTAACTTCTAATTCCCTAAATATTTTCTTCTGATTTTCATTTAATTTTCTTAATACTACTCTAGAAAATAATTTGCAAAGAAAGTATAAGGCATATTTATTAGTTTCTGACCGGTTTCGTCCGTAAACCTCTGACATCTTCAGAATTTCGATTCCAAAAATTGAATGAATTATTTAACAAGATTTAAAAAATTAAAATTGCAAATTAGATTTTAGATTTTAGCATTTCATATTATATTTAATTTAAGTGACAATGCGTTGAACTTTATGTTAACGTCTGGTTTTAGATGTTTTATGTAATAAGCCTCAGCTATTTTCAGTTTTTGCGCTTCGCATGAGGAGTGTAAAATTTTGAATGTTTTTGAAATATCAGGTACAGTTGTTTTGTTATTTTCAGTGAATAAATGTTCGTATATTTTACTAGGTTTAAAGCATTGCTGGTATGCCCTATCTGTTAATCTATTAGTCGTGTAACCAATATACGTCGACGTACAGTCAGACTCGGGACATGCGAATTGGTACACGACATGGTGATTAACTGAAAGGGTATCCTTAGTAGAGAAGCAGGAAGAAAGTTTTCTTGTTTTGTGGTATAGTTTAACTGATTTTTGTATTACTTGTAGATTTAATGTGGGTTTTAATAATGCCGCGTAGGCATTTTTCCTCACTTTCTTTGCAAATTATTTTCTATAGTAGTATTAAGAAAATTAAATGAAAATCAGAAAATATTTAGGGGATTGGAAGTTAAAAGTAAAACTTTTATTATTATTATTATTATTATTATTATTATTATTATTATTATTATTATTATTATTATTATTATTATTATAATATTTTGAATTTTGTTTATAGAAATTTACGACCCTGAAAAATGTTTCTTGGTTGTTGAAGAAAATTGATGAGAAATGTTCAGAATTTGAATCGGACGAAGAGAGATTCTTCGCACAACTTCTCACATCAAAGTTTCCTTCGGTGACTCTCAAAAAGTGGAGTGATGACGAATTAAAGGTAAATTGGGATTTAAACTTGGCTAATGTTAAAAAATTAGTATTATTATACAAATTTTAATTTTTTATTTTAAAATAACTAATTTTTAGAAATTAGTGAAACGATTCTTGTTTGCAAATAATCCCAACTTTTCTCATGCATTCCTTACAAGGATTCCTTACCAAGATTCCTTACAAGGATTCCTTGCAAAGATTCCTTACAAGAATTTCTTACAAGGATTCCTTACAAAGTTTCCTTACAAGGATTCCTTACAAGGATTCCTTCTTCATAAAATTCCAAAGTAACTTCTTCGAAGCTTTTTTAGTGAGAGAAATGGTTTGATTCTTGCAAGAGAAATCACGAGAATGAAATACCAAAATATTAAGAGGAGGATTAAGTTGTTTTCAAAGAGTAAAAAAGAGGGGGGAAGAATTTTTGGTACCATAGAAGGGTGTAAGAATTTTTGGTACCATAGAAGGGTGGAAGAATTTTTGGTATCATAGTAGGGTGGAAGAATTTTTGGTATCATAATAGGGTGGAAGAATTTTTGGTACCATAGAAGGGTGGAAGAATTTTTGGTACCATAGAAGAGTGGAAGAATTTTTGGTACCATAGAAGGGTGGAAGAATTTTTGGTACCATAGAAGGGTGGAAGAATTTTTGGTACCATAGAAGGGTGGAAGAATTTTTGGTACCATAGAAGGGTGGAAGAATTTTTGGTATCGTAGTAGGGTGGAAGAATTATTGGTACCATAGAAGGGTGGAAGAATTTTTGGTATCATAGTAAGGTGGAAGAATTTTTGGTATCATAGAAGGGTGGAAGAATTTTTGGTACCATAGAAAGGTGGAAGAACTTTTGGTATTGTAGTAGGGTGGAAGAATTTTTAGTATCATAGTAGGGTGGAAGAATTTTTGTTATCATAGGGTGGAAGAATTTTTGATACCATAGAAGGGTGGAAGAATTTTTGGTATCATAGTAGGGTGGAAGAATTTTTGGTACCATAGAAGGGTGGATGAATTTTTGGTACCATAGAAGGGTGGAAGAATTTTTGGTATCGTAATAGGGTGGAAGAATTTTTGGTACCATAGACGGGTGGAAGAATTTTTGGTACCATAGAAGAGTGGAAGAATTTTTGGTACCATAGAAGGGTGGAAGAATTTTTGGTACCATAGAAGGGTGGAAGAATTTTTGGTACCATAGAAGGGTGTAAGAATTTTTTGTAACATAGAAGGGTGGAAGAATTTTTGGTATCATAGTAGGGTGGAAGAATTTTTGGTATCGTAATAGGGTGGAAGAATTTTTGGTACCATAGAAGGGTGGAAGAATTTTTGGTACCATAGAAGGGTGGAAGAATTTTTGGTATCGTAGTAGGGTGGAAGAATTATTGGTACCATAGAAGGGTGGAAGAATTTTTGGTACCATAGAAGGGTGGAAGAGTTTTTGGTATTGTAGTAAGGTGGAAGAATTTTTAGTATCGTAGTAGGGTGGAAGAATTTTTGATATTGTAGTAGGGTGGAAGAATTTTTGGTATCATAGTAGGGTGGAAGAATTTTGTACATAGAAAGGGTGAAGATATTTTGTGGGATCATAGTAGAGGGTGGAAGATATTTTTGGTAGTCATAGTTAGGGGAAGACATTTTTGGTATCGGAGTAGGGTTGGATAGAATTTTTGGTATCATAATAGGGTGGAAGAATTTTTTGGTACTCATATGAAGGGTGGTAAGAATTTTGTACATTAGAAGGGTAGAGAAATTTTTTGGTACCTATATGAAGGGTGTGGAGAGAATTTTTGGTATTGTAGTAGGGTGGAAGAATTATTGGTACCATAGAAGGGTGGAAGAATTTTTGGTACCATAGAAGGGTGGAAGAATTTTTGGTAAGAGTGGAAGAATTTTTGGTACCATAGAAGGGTGTAAGAATTTTTGGTACCAGTAGACAGGCGGGAAGAAATTTTTGGTATTGTGAGTGAGGGTTGGAAAAAGTTTTAGGATGTAAGTTAGGGTGGGAAATGAATGTTTTGAATATTGTAGTAGGGTGGAAGAATCTTTGGTACCATAGTAGGGTGGAAGAATTTTTACATAGAATGGTGGAAGAATTTTTGGTACCATAGAAGGGTGGAAGAATTTTTGGTATTGTAGTAGGGTGGAAGAATTTTTGGTATCATAGAAGGGTGGAAGAATTTTTGATATTGTAGTAGGGTGGAAGAATTTTTGGTATCATAGTAGGGTGGAAGAATTTTTGATACCATAGAAGGTGGAAGAATTTTTGTATCAATAGGGGTGGGGAAGAATTTTGGTATCTGTAGTAGGGTGGAAGAAATTTTGGTATCGTAGTAGGGGAAAAAATTTGGTATTGTAGTAGGGTGGAAGAATTTTTGGTACCATAGACGGGTGGAAGAATTTTTGGTATCATAGTAAGGTGGAAGAATTTTTGGTATCATAGTAGGGTGGAAGAATTTTTGGTATCGTAGTAGGGTGGAAGAATTTTTAGAGGAGATAGAAGAAAGGGATGAGAGTTTTTGAAGGATTGAAAAGAACCAAGGATTTTTTTCTTCCCAATTAAAGAGACTTGGTGAATGTAAAGGGACTAAGTCTTGAGTGCGCTTGGGTCTTACATGAGGGTATGTTGTTACCTGTGTTATTGCATAGTAGTGAGACTATGGTCTGGAATAAGAAGTATAGATCTAAAGTTCAATGTGTTCAGATGGACAATCTAGGGAGTGGTTAGGTTGTGAGAAGCAATTGGATAAAATGAGGAATGAACTTATTAGAGAGTTGTGTGATGTGAAGAAAGGGGTAAATGAGAGAATAAATGAAAGTATGTTGAGATGGTTTGGTCATGTGGAAAGGATGAATGATAGTTGGTTGATTAAGTGGATGTATAGTGGTGAGTGCATTGGGAATTGACAGACTGGGAGACCGAAGAAAAAGTGGGTTGAGTCAGTAAAGGAATGCCTGGAGGAGGGAAGAAAGGTGCATAATAGGAGTGAATGGCGGGATTTTGTGATGGAGTATGGTTGTGTCCCACCTGGGCCTAGGGATGAACCCCACACTGACGGATACGATAGTAAGGTCCGCGCGTCCCGCTGAAGCTCTAGGGTTGATTTTCTGACTGCGACGAGTTCTCACTAGTAGGTATAAAGGGGGCGGTAAGGCTTGTGTCATATTCTCCTGCTACTTTTTCTGTTCCGGTGCATAGTCACCACCTTTTCCAGTCTTGGGGAAAGAAGAAGGAAGATGAAATAATAATAAATAATAATAATAATAATAATAATAATAATAATAATAATAATAATAATAATAATAATAATAATAATAGTACCGTAATAATAATAATAATAATAATAATAATATAATAATAATATAATAATAATAATAATAATAATCCGTAGTAATAAATAATATAATAATAATTAATATAATAATAATAATAATAATAACTAATAATAATAAGAGTCTAGTAGTAATAATAATATAATAATAAATAATAATAATAATAATAAATTAATAACAGGGGCAACTTCTGGAAAGTCAGGGAAGGTCAGGGAAAGTCCGGGAAAAAAAATTGGTCAGGGAAAGTCAGGGAAACGTTTTTAAGATATGCCTTGAAAGTCAGGGAATTCCCTGATAATTCCAAAACGTCAGGGAAATTTAAAATTTCAAAACAATGAAGAATATCTCATGGCCAAGTGCATATTTTGATATATTTTTTTCCTTACTGTATGATTGTGGAATAAGAGATGTATTGATAAGTGAATGAAAAGGTTGGGCGGAGACATTCCATAATTACCTTCTATCCTGTTCTTTCTATTTTTTAGTTCACTTAGTTAGCTACTATTCTCCTATTCACTGTTCGGAGGGTTTGTCAGAATTCATTCATTTTTGATTGAAGGTGATTGGGGGTCATGGATTGTGTGTTAGAATCTGTAATGACTGTATGATTAATCATGTTTGATACTTTTTCTTTTTAGGGATGTTATACGTTTTTAAGGTGTTTTTTGTTCTTTGATGGTTTTGGAGAAGTGATGTTTTGGATTTTGTGCAGGTGTGAGGTATGTATTATTTATTTATAAAATGATTTCAAAAAAAAAATAATACTTTAACTTTACTGACCAGTGGTGGACGTCAAACAACCCACAGTTTATCAGGTGGTTTGGTAAAGGACCTTGATAGTCCAGAGGCAAATACTGTAGGAAGTATGGTGAAAAAGACTTGATTCTATCTAACATTGGGCGGCCAAGCGATAGTTTTCACATTCTATAGTAATGGAACTCATTTGAATTTAAGTTAATGCAGAAAACTCAGCAGGACCAAGCCATCATTGAAAAACTTTTCGTTAAGTGTTCAATAATACAAATTAATATTAGTGAAAGGTGTGCACTGAACAAATTATGCTCATTCATCACCTTTAATCATTACTCAAACGATTGTAATGACCTGAGTGTTCTACTTATAACCAACCAAAATGTTTTATTCATCAGCCTTCATCTTTTTAGTTGCATTAAAGATGATGTCTACAGGATTGAAATAGTAAGTGGGCATTAAAAAGGTGGGTGGACTGAAAAATGTCTTTAAATAACTCGTGTGCCGATAATAGGGAAACATTTAATTAAATGTTTTCCAGATATAGTGCGGTAGCTTCAAATTTAAAATGGGGCCGATGAAAAATGTAAATATGTGATTAACTATGGACCTGCTCCCTATATTTCTAGAAGCAAAAGCACAATACACTCTTACTTTGCAGTGAAGCTCATTCTACTTTATTATTAAAATTTCAAAAATATTTTTGGATGGTGATTTTTTTTTCTAAGAGACTTGATTAGTTTTTTTCTTTTATAGTACCTGGGAATCCAATGTTATGTGGAATTGGTGGCAAATTATTGAATTTAGGACTGATATTTTGCATGGAAATGCGACAGTGGAAGGAGGGTTTCTATAAATTAAGCAATTTTAGTTGGAGATCTGAAAGATACATAGTCTGATTTACTCATAAGAACAGTGCACATATACTAAAAGATCTCATGAAGTATTCATAAAGCTGTTACACTCATGAAATGTTGACAAATGTAAGAGCTGCCCATTAGGGAATTGGACAGAACATCTCAAAAGGTTGAAAGAAGAGAAGCAAAGGTTGGAAGAAGAGAAAAAAAGGTTGAAAAAGAAATATTCATACAGATTATAAACTTAAAACTGAAAGGTTTGACAGAAGAAGACGCTATATAAATTTTAAATTCTAGATGCTTGAACAGATAAAGTTAACCTAAATTCCCCATTTATAGACTTTATGTGATCACAAGTGGTGTTAGTCACCTAGTCATTAATGTAGCTTTAATTATTTCCTTTTGTAATAAATAAAACTGTTTCTTTTGGAAAAAATAAAAAAGGAGTGGTTGGACGGCTATGAGGAAGGTATAGGCTGATTACAAAAAATCAAAATATTTTTTTAAATGTCATCCATTGATGCATGAACAGTTTCTAAGTAATTTCAATAATTTAAGGTATGAAATGAGTAATATAGGCTTGGCAATGAATGATTAATAGAATCTTTATTACGTCCAAAAGTAACGAACACCGCGGGTCCAGGAAAATTCCGAAATTTGGTTCAGGGAAGGTAAGGGAAAGTCAGGGAATAAATTCCAAATTTCAGTGTGAACCCTGAAATAAAATAATAATAATATAATAAATATCGTGAGTAATTTAATCATCATAATACTAATAAATAAATTCAATAATAGATAGAAGTAAAAAATAAGAAAAAAATTTGAAGTGTCTCCTCGCAGACACAGTGTCTGTGCCCCCCCTCTCGGGGTCAACGAGACTACCTTCGTGAGGGGGGGATTTAGGCATTTTGAATGTTAATATTTGTTAAAAATTTTTAAAAAGTAATAATTTTATATTTAATGCGCATTCTTATAATGTATATAAATTTTATTTTGTAATATTTATTATTGATTTGTGCAGACCCTCCTTGGCGATGCTGGTGAAGAAGAAGAAAAGGGTTCCAAAATGAAAAGTAGTTCAAGAAGCAGACCTCAAACGTCAGTAACGATTGATCAAACCATTAAAAAGAGTCATCTAATAAAACGCTTCAGTTTGCATTAGTTGTATTTTAGTTTTAAAACAAATGGGAGTGGACTAAATGTCATTTAAAGATACATAACAAAAGAAGGTTTAAATGTGCACATTGCAGTTATGAATGTAATTTTAAATCTACCCTAAAAAATCATTTGCTAATTCACAGCAATATGAAATTGCTCAAATGTGCCTATTGCACCTATAAATGTAATACGAAAGGAAACCTAAAGATACACATTTGTCTTAAATATTGATTATGTTTAACAATGTTCTGAGTGTATCTATGAATGTAATGATAAAGGAATCTAAAAATCCATCCTGCTAAATCATGATAAATATAAATGTTTAAATGTTCTGAGTGGCAGCTTGAAATGTAATAACAAAGAATACCTAAAAATTCCCTTTAATGAAGGAGGAAAGAAAACTATTATTTCTATGTGCTGAGTTCCAGATATTCGAGACGTAAATCCGGCAATATCCACTTAGAAAGACATATGCCAATTTGCCTCGAAATATTAAGAGTTATTAAATATTTTTGAAGTGCAACTATGAATGTAATGATAGAAGATCACTAAAAATTCACACTTGCTAAATCATGAAAACATAAAATTGTTTAAATGTTCTGAGTGCAGCTATGAAAGTAATTATAAAAGACATCTAAAAATCCACTTGCTTATGAAAATGATAAAATTGTTTAAATGTTCAGAGTGCAGCTATGTTGATGTAATCTAGAGAAAGGACACTTAAAAAGCCACATCATGCGTAAGCTGTTCCCCGGTGAGATATGAAAATGGAATGCATAAATAGCAATTTAAGAATGTTATCAAACGGTTGAAGAACCCCAAATTATATGAAAGTAACGAAATAATTAATGAAGAGCGAAAATGGCGCTGCAATTGTTCTTATGGAAATTAAGTAATAATTAGTGACTTAGTAAAGTCATAATGGAAAACAATAGAAAACGTCAAAATGTAATGGAATCCCTTTTTGAAAAGTTCAGGGCTGCGGGGGCAGGTAAATTTTTTGTCTGTTCCGAGGCTCCGGTTCCGGCTCCGGCTCTCGGCTCCGGGTCTCATCTTCCATTTTTACACATGATATCATTATTTCTCTAAGAATAAGTGTGTAAATTGTTATGGTGGGTATAAATGATGTTGTTAGCGATCACACCAATTATTTTGGAAATATCTTTTGATTTAAAAAATCAAATAAAACTTTAATAGAAATTTACTACACTTTTCTTCCCGTTTAAAATGTGCTAAAATAAACAAAAGGGATCAAACAATATTGATAATTTTATTAAATAACTGTTTGTTTCTTAAAAATTAAAACTGCTCAAAAAAGATCTCCTATTTTTGTTATGATTTTATTACTTTTTAAATTGAAATAATTAAAGCGCTAGAACACTCAACTCGAGTGTGAGGCCAAAGCTGTACGTGTAAGCACCACTCAAACGAGTGTGTGGGCAAAACTGTAATCCTGTGTAAGCACTATCACTCGAGTGGTTGAGGCAAAGCTTGTAACTGTGTAAGAACAATTTTTCAAATTTAGACAAAGAACCGACTGGATCAGAACTGTTGACAATTCTATGTTCCTCTTTCCAATTTTCGTTGATGACATTTTAATACCTTATAATTCTGCATTTATATTTTTCAAGAGGATTTTTGGGTTGAAGGTCTTTTTATGGAATGTCATTTTTCAAGCGCTTGTGTGCGTGCCGTGCCACAGTTGGTCCCATTGCCTATCAACATTGGCTTCTTCATCTCGGCCTGACAGAAAGCACAAGAATAATTCTGAAATGGTGGAACTACTCTGAATCCTTCGACTTGGGATTTCCTGTTCGATCAGTGTTTAGTTCAACAAAAAAGCTTCCTAGCTTTTTAATAGATTTCAGTCCTGAAGTGCTGAAACTTTATCAACAGTAAATGGGTCGAATAAATATTTTGTTTTTAGTTAACATTCATCTTTTCCCTTCTTTCATGGAATTTTTTATGTCACTTGCTAAAATCTCTTTCTCCTTTATTTTCTAATACAATAATTAGATACTTCCAATTCTCAACTAACACTTTCTAAAGTCAAGTTTCTTGCTTGGTATTTTCTTTGTTTGCAGAGTAAGGATATTAATAATTCTACGAGGTTTCAATTTGCTCTCATTGACTGTTGTTAGGGAGAGAAATGCCTATCTCTGGTCTCGCTTGTTTATAAGATTGGCTGCAAGAGTATGCGTGACTCAATGTTAGAGTCATTGGAATCATGACTTGCAATGTTCTTATGTTCGTTCTGAAAATCAACAAGTGCTTGTTCGTTTTGACTGAATAAAATCTGTATCAATACTCAAGTTTTCTCATCTGTTACTCTATTTAATTTTTCAAAAGTACTGATGTATTTTTTTATCCGTAACTGTACTTAATAATTAAGGTCAGAGAAAGCAGAACTTAATTATCACGTTTGAAAGAAATTAACTAGTATAGAAATAAATGAGGTGGAGTCTCAGAGGTGTAATAAGGAGGAAATCGCTCCGGAATCGTCTAAGGTGTAGAAGGAAGAATAGCTCCGGATCATCTAAGGTGTAAAAGGAGGCGAATAACGTTCGGAATCGTCTAAGGGTGTAGAAGGAGGAATTAGCTCCGGATCCGTCTAAGTGTTAGAAGGAGAATAGCTCCTGATCGGCCTAAGGTGTAGGAAGGGAGGAATGCTCCGGATCGTCTAAGGTGTAGAAGGAGGGAATAGTCTGCAAAATCGTCTAAAAGTGTAGAAGGAGAATGATGCTCGGAATCATCCAAGGGTGGTAGAAGGGAGATAGCTTCCGGAATAGTCTACAGGTGGATAAAGGAGGAATAGCTCCGGAACCGTCTAAGGTGTAGAAAGAGGAATAGCTCCGGAATCGTCAAGGTGTAAGAAGGAGAATAGCTCCGGACTCTTCTCTAAGGTGTTAGGCATAAATGAACTGGAGGGGGTGAAAAAGGAGGAATAGCTCCGGAATCGTCCTAAGGTGTAGAAGGAGGAATAGCTTCGGAATCGTCTAATGGTGTAGAGGAGGAATAGCTCCGGAAGCGTCTAAGGTGTAGAATGGAGGAATAGCTCCGAAATCCTCTAAGGTGGAAGAAGGAGAAATTAGCTCCGAAATCGTCTAAGGTGTAGAAGGAGGAGAACTACGGAATCGTCAAGGGTAAAAGGAGGATATGCCTCCGGACTCCGTCTAAGGTGTAGAGGAGGATAGCTCGGAATCGTCTAAGGTGTAAAAGGAGGAATAGCTCCGGACTCTCTAAATGGGTGTGGAAGGAGGAATAGCTCCGGAATCGTCTAAGGTGTAGAAGGAGTAATAGCTCCGGAATCGTCTAAGTTGTAGGAGGAATCGTCTAAGTTGTAGAAGGAGGAATAGCTCCGGAATAGTCTTAAGGTGTAGAAGGAGGAATAGCTTCGGAATCGTCTAAGATGTAGAAAGAGGAATAGCTCCGAAATCGTCTGAAGTGTAGAAGGAGGAAAGCTCCGGAATCATCTAAGGTGTAGAAGGAGGAATAGCTTCCGGAATAGTCTAAGGTTGTAAAAGGAGGAATATGCTCGGACTCGTCTAAGGTGTAGAAGGAGGAATAGTCCGGAATCGTAAAAGGTATATAAAGAGGAATACTATGGAATCGTCTTAAGGTGTTAAAAGGAGGGATATAGCGTCCGGAATCGTCTCGAAGGTGTAGATAGGAGGAATAGCTCCGGAATTGTCTAGGTGTAGAAGGAGGAATAGCTACGAAATCGTCTAAGGTGTAGAAGGAAGAATAGCTCCAGAATCGTCTAAGGTGTAGAAGAAGGAGTTGCTCCGGAATCGTCTAAGGTGTATGAAGAAGGAATAGTCGGAAATCGTCTAAGTGTAGAAGGAGGAATAGCTTCGGAATCGTCAAAGGAGGCGGAAAGGAGGAATAGCTCCGGAATCGTCTAAGGTGTAGAAGGAGGAATAGCTCCGGATCGTCTAAGGTGTAAAAGGAGGAATAGCTCCGGCGGAATCGTCTAGAAGGAGGAATAGCTTCGGAATCGTCTAAGGGGTAGAAGGGGGAAGAGCGCGGAATTCGTCTAAGGTGTAGATAGGAGGAAGCGTCTAAGGTGTAGAATGGAAGGAAATTCGCTCTCTGGAATCGTCTAAGGTGTAGAAGGTGAGGAATAAGCTCGATCGTTTTAAGGGTGTAGAAGAGAAATAGCTCCCGGAATCGCTAAGGGTAGAAGGAGGAATAAGCTCCGAAATCGTGTAAAGTGTAGAAGGAAGGAAATAGCTCCGGAATCATAATCTAAGGTGTAGAGGAGGAATAGCTTCCGGATAGTCTAAGGTGTAAAAGGAGGAATAGCTCCGGACTAGTCTAGGTGGTGAAGGAGGAATAGCTCCAGAATCGTCTAAGGTGTAGAAGGAGGAATGGCTCTGGAATTGTCTAAGGTGTAAAAGGAGGAATTGCTCCGGAATCGTCTAAGGTGTAAATGGCGGAATAGCTCCGAAATCGTCTAAGGTGTGGAATAGCTCCGGAATCGTCTAAGGTGTAGAAGGAGGAATAGCTCCGGAATCGTCTAAGGTGTAGAAGGAGGAATAGCTCCGGAATCGTCTAAGGTGTAGAAGGAGGAATAGCTCCGGAATCTTCTAAGGTGTAGAAGGAAGGAATAGCTTCGAATATCGTCTAAGGTGTAAGAAGAGTATAGCCCAGAATCGGCTAAGGTTGTAGAAGAAGGAGTGCCTCCGGAATCGTCTCAGGTGTAGAAGGAGGGAATAGCTCCGAATCATCTAAGGTGTTAAGAAGGAGGAATAGCTTCGAAATCTTCTACAGTGTAGAAGGAGGATAGCGTCCGGAATGTCTAGAGGTGTAGAAGGAGGAATAGCTCCGCGAATCGTCTAAGGTGTAGAAGGAGTGAATGCTCCGGAATCGTCTAAGGTGTAGAAGGTGGAATAGCCATGAGCTCCGGAATTCGTCTAAGGTGTTAAAAGGGAGGAATAGCTCCGGACTCTTCTACGGTGTAGAAAAAGGAGGAATAGCTTCGGAATCGTCTAAGGTGTAGAAGGGGGAATAGCTCCGGAATCGTCCTAAGTTGTAGGAGGAATCGTCTAAGTTGTAGAAGGAGGAATAGCTCCGGATCAAAGAAGGCGGAGAAGAGGAATAGCTCCGGAATCGTTTAAAGTGTAAAAGGAGGAATAGCTACGGAATCGTCTAAGTGTGTAGAAGGAGGATAGCCTTCGAAGAGGGTGTAGTAATAATAATATCTCCGTCCGGAATCATCTAAGGTGTAGAAAGGAGGAATAGCTCCGGAATAGTCTAAGGTGTAAAAGGAGGAAATAGCTCCGGCTCGTCTAAGGTGTCATGAAGGAGGAAGCCTCCAGATCGTCCCCTAAGGTGTAGAAGGAGGAATGGCTCTGGAATTGTCTAAGTTGAGGATTTTGAATAGCTCCGGATCGTCTAAGGTGTAGAAAGAGGAATAAGCTCGGAAATCGTCTAAAGGTGTAGAAGGAGGAATAGCTACGGAATCGTCTAAGGTGTAGAAGGATTAATAGCTTCGAAATCGTCTAAGGTGTAGAAGGAGGAATAGCTCTCTCCGAAATCGTCTAAGGTGTAGAAGGAGGAATAGCTCGTCTCTCTAAGGTGTAAGAAGGAGGAATAGCTTCGAAATCGTCTAAGGTGTAGAAGGAGTAATAGCTCCGGAATGGTCCTAAGTTGTAGAGGAATCGTCTAAGTTTGTAGAGAGGAATAGCTTCCGGAATAGTCTTACAGGTGTAGAAGGAGGAATAGCCTCGGAATCGTCTAAAGATTAGAAAAGGAATAGCTCCGAAAATTCGCCCTGGAAGTGTAGAAAGGAGGAAGCTGCCGGAACATCTAAGGTGTAGAAGGAGGAAATAGCTCCGGAATAGTCTAAGGTGTAAACAAGGGGAATAGCCCGGACTCGTTCTAAGGGTGTAGAAGGAGGAAGTAGCCCGAATCGTAATAAGGTGTAAAAGGAAGGATAGCTTCTGGAATCGTTAAGGTGTTAAAAAGGAGGAAAGCTCGGAATCGTCTAAGGTGTAGAAGGAGAATACTCGGAATTATCTAGTGTAGACGGAGAAGAGCTAAGAAATCGTCGAAAGGTGTAGAAGGAAGAACAGCACTGAATCATCTAAATTGGATTAGGTACCAATATCTTGAGGAAAGATTTGAGACTTAGAAGGAGGGAATATGCTTGGGAAATCGTCTAGGTGTAGAAGGAGGAATAGTTCCGGATCATTCTAAAGGTGTAGAAGGGAGGAATAGCTACGAGTTGAAATAGGTTCGAGGATATTGAATAGCTCCGGATCGTCTAAGGTGTAGAAAGAGGAATAGCTCCGGATAGTTGAAGGAGGTGGAGAGGGAGGAATAGCTCCGGAATCGTTAAGAGTGGAATTGGAAGATAGCTCCGGACTCTTCTAAGGTGTAGAAGGAGGAAAAGCTCCGGAATCGTCTAAGGTGTAGAAGGAGGAATCGTCCGGAATCGTCCTAAGTGTGAAGGAGGAATCGTCCTAAGGTGTTCAGGAAGAATAGCTTCGGAATTGTCTAAGGTGTAGAAGGAGTAGCTCCGGAATCGTCTAAGGTGTAAGAAGGAAGAATAGCTCCGGAATGGAGGGAGGTGTAGAAGAAGGAATAGCTCCAAATCGTGTAAAGTGTAGAAGGAGGAATAGCTCCGGAATCATCTAAGGTAAAAGGAGGAATAGCTTTCGGAATAGTCTAAGGGTGTAAAAGGAGGAATAAGGCTTCCGGACTCGTCTACAGGTGGTAGAAGAGGAATAGCTCTTAGAATCGTCTAAGGTGTAGAAGGAGGAATGGCTCTGGAATCGTCTAAGGTTAGGAGGAGGAATAGCTCCGGAATCGTCTAAGGTGTAGAAGGAGGAATAGCTCGGAATCGTCTAAAGGGTAGAAGGAGGAATAGCTACGGAATCGTCTAAGGTGTAGAAGGAGGGAATAGCTCTGGCATCGTCTAGGGTAGAAGGAAGAATATCTCCCGGCAATCGTCCTAAGGTGTAGAAGGAGGAATAGCTCCGGACTCTTCTAAGGTGTAGAAGGAGGAATAGCTTCGTAAGATCGTCTAAGGTTGTAGAAGGAGTAATAGCTCCAGAATCGTCTAAGGTGTAGAAGAAGGAGTAGCTCCAAACAAGTTGGAATGGGGTGTAGAAGGAGGAATAGCTTCCGGAATCATCTAAGGTGGTAGAAGGAGGAATAGCTTCGGAATCTTCTAAGGTGTAGAAGGAGGAATAGCTCGGAATCGTTCTAAAGGTGTAGAATGGAGGAATACTCCGGAATCGTTCTAAGGTGGGAGAAGGATGAATAGCTCCGGAATCGTCTAAGGAGGCGGAAAGGAGGAATAGCTCCGGATCGTCTAAAATGGAAATAGCTCCGGACTCTTCTACGGTGTAGAAGGAGGAATGCTTCGGAATCGTCTTAAGGTGTAAGAAGGGGGTAGCTCCGGAATCCGTCTAATGGTGTAGAAGGAGGAAATCGTCTATAGTGTAGAAGGAGGAATAGGCTTTCGGAATCGTCTAAGGTGTAAAAGGAGGAATAGCTCCGGGAATCGTTTAAGGTGTAGAAAGAGGAATAGCTCCGGAATCGTCCTAAGGTGTAAGAAGGAGGAATAAGCTCCGAAATAGGGTAAGGTGTAGAAGGAGAATAGCCTTTTCCGGAATCGGCTAAGGGTAGAAGGAGGAATAGCTCCGGAAATATCTAAAGTAGATGGAGGAATAGCCTTACGGATCGTCTAAGGTGTAGAAGGAGAATAGCTCTGGAAATCGTCTTAAAGGTGTAAGAAGGAGGAATATCTCCCGGAATCGTCTAAGGTGTAGAAGGAGGAATAGCTCCGGACTCTTCTAAGGTGTAGAAGGAGGAATAGCTTTTGAATCGTCTAAGGTGTAGAAGGAGTAATAGCTCAAGAATCGTCTAATAGGGGTAGAAGAAAGGAGTAGCTCGGAACGTCTAAAGGTGTAGAAGGAGGAAATAGCTCCGGAATCATCTAGGTAGAATTAGAGATAAAAGTTTGCATTAATGAGTTGGAGGAAGGCGAAGAATAGCTTCGGAATCGTCTAAGGTGTAAAAGGAGGAATAGTTCCGGAATCGTCTAAGGTGTAGAAGGAGGAAAATAGTTCCGGAATCGTCTAAGGTGGAAGTAGAAACAAAGGAATCGTCTAAGGTGTAAAAGGAGGAATAGCTTCGGAATAGTCTAAGGTGTAAAAGGAGGAATAGCTCCGGACTCGTCTAAGGTGTAGAAGGAGGAACAGCTCCGGAATCGTCCAAGGTGTAGAAGGAGGAATGGCTCTGGAATCGTCTAAGGTGTATGAGGACGGAATAGCTCCCTGAGTTGAAAGGAGGCGGAAAGGAGGAATAGCTCCGGAAGCGTCTAAGGTTTAGAAGAGGAATAGCTAGGATATCGTCTAAGGTGTAGAAGGAGAATAGCTTCTGGAATCTGCTAAGGTGTAGAAGAGGAATATCTCGCGATCGTCTAAGGTGTAGATGGAGGAATAGCTCCGGACTTCTAAGGTGTAAGAAGGAGGAATAGCTTTTCGAAATCGTTCTAAGGTGTCCCGAAGGAGTAATAGCTTTCCCAGAAATCGTACTCTTAAGGCATGTAGAAAGAAAGGAGTAGCTCGGAATTCGTCTAAGGTGCTAGAAGAGGAATACCGCTCCCGAATCACTAAAGTGTCAGAAAGGAGGGAATAGCTTCTGGAATCTTCCTAAGGTGATAGGGAGGATAGCTCGCGAATCGTCTAAAGGGGTAAGAAGGAGGAATAGCTCCCAGTGAATCGTCTGAAAGGTGAGAAGGAGGAAATAGCTCCGGAATCGTCCAAAGGTAGAAGGAGGAATAGCTCCGGAATCGTCGAAGGTGTAAAAGGAGGAATAGCTCGAACTCTTCTAAAGGAGACGGACAGGAGGAATAGCTTCGGAATAATCGTCTAAGGTGTAGAAGGGGGAATATGCTCGGAATCTCCTAAAGCGTTAGTAGAAGGCGAGGATATCGTCTAAGGTGTAGAAGGCCAGGAACAGCTTCGTGACATCGTCTAAAGGTGAGAAGGAGGAATTAAGCTCCGGAATCGCTCTTAAGGTGTAAGAAAGAGGAATAAGCTCCGGAAATCGTTAAGGTGTAGAAGGAGAGAATAGCTCGAATCGTGTAAGTTGTAAGAAGGAAGGAAAAGCTCCGGAATCCATTAAGGTGTAGAAGGAGGAATAGCTCCGGAATAGTCGAGGTGTAAAAGGAGATAGCCTCCGGGACTCGTCCTAAGGTGTAGAAGAGAATAGCTCCAGAACGTCCTAAGGTGTAGAAGAGGAAATCGGTCTGGAAATTGTCTAAGGTGTAGGAGGAGGAATAGCTCCGAATCGTCTAAGGTGTAGAAGGAGGAATAGCTCCGGAATCGATAAGAGTGGAGAGAGGAGGAATAGCTACGGAATCGTCTAAAGGTGTAGAAGGAGGAATAGCTCTGCAATCGTCTAAGGTGTAAGAAGGGGAATTAGCTCCGGAATCGCGTCTCAAGGTGGTAAAAGGAGCGAATCAGCTCCGGTTATCTTCTAAAGGCTGTACACAAGGAAGGAATAGACTTTCGAAATCGTCTAAGGTGATAGGGAGTAATAGCTCGGGAATGGTCCAGTTGTAGGAGGAATCGTCCTAAGTGTAGAAGGAGGAATAGCTCCGGAATTGTCTTAAGTGGTGTAGAAGGAGAAATAGCTCCGAATCGTCTAAGATGTAGAAAAAGGAATAGCTCCGAAATCGCCTGAAGTGTAGAAGGAGGAAAGCTCCGGAATCATCTAAGGTGTAGAAGGAGGAATAGCTCCGGAATCGTCTAAGGTGTAGAAGGAGGAATAGCTCCGGAATCGTCTAAGGTGTAGAAGGAGGAATAGCTCCGGAATCGTCTAAGGTGTAGGAGGAGGAATAGCTCCGGAATCGTCTAAGGTGTAGAAGGAGGAAAAGCTCCGGAATCGTCTAAGGTGTAGAAGGAGGAATAGCTCCGAATTCGTCCAAAGTGGAATTAGAGGACGCTACGAAAATCGTCTACAGGTGTAGAAGGAAGAACAGCTCCAGAATCGTCTACGGTCGTAAAAGGAGGAATAGCTTCCGGAATCGTCCCCTAAGCAATGTTAGAAAGGAGGAATAGCTTGGGAACGTACTAAGGTGTAGAAGGAGGAATAGTTCCGGAATCTTCTAAGCGGTGTAGAAGGAGGAATAGCTCGGAATCGTCTAAGGTGTAGAAGGAGGAATAGCTCCGGATCGCTAGGGTAGACAGAATAGCTCCGGAATCGTTTAAGGTGTAGAAGGAGGAATCACTCCGGAATCGTCTAAGGGGGAATTAGAAGCAATAAGCTTCTCGGACTCCTTCTACGGTGTAAGAAGGAGGAATAGTATCGGAATGTCTAAGGTGTAAAGGAGGAATAGCTCCGGCATCGTCTTAAGGTGTAGACAGGGAGGCAATCGTCTACAGGTGGTAGAGGAGGAATAGCTTCGGAATTTGTCATAGGTGTAGAAGGAGATAGATCCGGAATCGTTAAGGTGTAGAAAAGAGGAATACGACTCCCGGAATCGTCTAAGTGTGAGAAGGAGGATAGCTCGAAATTCGTGTAAATGTGTAGAGGAGGAATAGCTCTCAGAATCATCGTAAGGAGAAGGAGGAATAGCTTCGGAATAGTCTAAGGTGTAAAGGAGGAATAGCTCCGGACTCGTCTAAGGTGTAGAAGGAGGATAGCTCCAGAAGGGCATAAGGTGTAGAAGGAGGAATGGCTCTGGAATTGTCTAAGGGTGTAGGAGGAGGAATACTCCGGAATCGTACTAAAGGCTGTAGAAGGAAGAATAGCTCCGGAATCGTCTAAGGTGTAAAGGAGGAATCAGCTAACCGGAATCGTTCTAACGGTGTAAGAAGAGGAATAGCTCGGAATCGTTCATAAGGGTGTAGAAGGAGGAATATCTCCGGAATCGTCTAAGGTGTAGAAGGAGGAATAGCTTCTAGGACTCTTCTAAGGTGTACGAAGGAGGAAATGCTTCGAATCGCTAAGGCTGTAGAAGGAGTAATAGCTCCAGAAATCGTCTAAGGTGTAGAAGAAGGATAGCTCCGGAATCGTCCTAAGTGTAGAAGGAGGAATACTCCGGAATCATGCTAAGGTTGTAGAAGGAGGAATTAGCTTCGGAATCTTCTAAGGTGTAGAAGGAGGAAAATAGCTCCGGATCGTCTAAGGTGTAGATGGAGGAATAGCTCGGCAATCGTCTAAGGTGTAGAAGGAGGAATAGCTCCGGACTCGTCCTAAGGTGTAGAAGGAGGAAAAGCGCCGGAATCGTCTAAGGTGTAAAAGAGGAATAGCTCCGGACTCTTCTACGGTAGAAGGAGGACTAATGCTTTTCGGAATCGTCTTAAGGGTTAAGAAGTGGGAAATAGCTCCGGAATCGTCCTAAGGTGTAAGAAGGAGGAATCGTCTAAGGTGTAGAAGGAGGAAAGTTCGGAATGTCTAAAGGTGTAGAAGGAGGATGACTTAGCTCGAATCGTTAGTGTAGAAAGAGGAATAGTCGGAATCGTCTCAAGGTTGCTAGAAGGAGGAATAGCTCCGGAAATATCTAAAGTAGAGGAGCGAATAGCTTCCGGATCGTCTAAGGTGTAGAAGGAGATAGCTCCGGAATCGCTAAGGCTGTAGAAAGGAGGAATAAGCGACGGAGATCGTCTAAGGTGTAAGAAGGAGGATAGCTCGGAATCGTCTAAGGTGTACGAAGAGGAGATCTCGGAACGTCTACTAGGTGCTAGAAGGAGGAATAGCTCGGACTCTTCTAAGGTGTAGAAGAGGAATAGCTTCGAATCGTGCTAAGGTGCTAGAAGGAGTAATAAGCGTTCCAAGAACCGTCTAAGGTGTAGAAGAAGGTAGCTAAGCTCGGAATCCGTCTAAGGTGGTAGAGGAGGAATGCTCCGGAATCATCTAAGGTGTAGAAGAAGGAAAGCTTCGGAATCTTCTAAGGTGTAGAAGGAGGAATAGCTTCGGAATCGTCTACAGGTGTAGAAGGAAGAATAGCTCCGGAATCGTCTAAGGTGTAGAAGGAAGGCAACAGCTCTCGGAATCGTCTAAGTGTAGAAGGAGGAATGCTCAGGGAATCGTCTAAGGTGTAAAAGGAGGAATAGCTCCGGATGTCTAAAGTGTAAAAGGAGGAATAGCTCCGGACTCTTCTTAGGTGGTGAAGGAGGAATAGCTCCAGAACCGTCTAAGGTGTAGAAGGAGGAATGGCTCTGGAATCGTCTAAGTGTGAGGAGAGACATAGCCTCCGGAAACGAATTAGATGGAGGTGGGAAAGGGAATAGCTCCGGAATCGCTAAGGTGTAGAAGGAGAATAGCTACGGAATGTCTTAAGTGTGTAGAAGGAGAAGCCTTGTTGGAAATCGTCTAAGTGTAGAAGGAGGAATATCTCCGGAATCGTCTAAGGGAGAGGAGGAATAGCTCCGGACTCTTTAAGGTGTAGATAGGAGGAATTAGTTCGAAATCGTCCTAAGGTGTAGAATGGAGTAAATAGCCGCCAGAATCGTCTAAGGTTGTAGAAGAAGGAGTAGCTCCGGAATCGATGAAGGTGGTGAAGGAGGAATAACACTTGAATCATATTATGTGGAAGGAGGAAATATGCTTCGGTAATCTTTCTTAAGGTGTAGAAGGAGGATAGCTATTAGCTTCCCGGAATCGTCCTAAGGTGTAAAGGAGGAATAGCTCCGGAATCGTCTAAGGTGTAAAAAAAGGAATAGCTCCTGGATCGTCCCTAAGGTGTAGAAGGAGGATAGCTTCCCGGAATCGTCTAAGGTGTAAAAGGAGGAAGAGCTCGGATCTTCTACGGTGTAGAAGAGGAATTAGCTTCGAATCGCTAAGGTGTAAGAGGGGGAATAGCTCCGAATCGTCCGAAGGTGTAGAAAGAGGAAATCGTCTAAGGTGTAAGAAGGAGGGAATAAAAGCTCGATCGTCTAAGGTGTAGAAGGAGGAATAGCTCCGGAATCGTGTTAATAGGTGTAGAAAGAGGAATGTTCCGGATCGTCTAAAGGTGTGAAGGCGGATAGCTCCGAACGGTGTTAAAAGGTAGAATGGAGGAATCGCTTCCGGAATCAGCAATTAGGTGTGAAGGAGGATTAGCTCCGGAATAGTCTAAGGTGTAAAAGGAGGAAAGAGCTCTGGACTCCTCGTCCTAAGTGTTAGAAGGAGGAATAGCTTCCAGAATCGTCTAAAGGTGTAGAAGGAGGAATGGGCTCTGGAATGGTCTAAGTGGTAGGGAAGGGGAATATGCTCCGGAATCGTCTGTAAGGTGTTAGAATGGAGGAATAGGCTTTCCGGAATGCATCTAAGGTGTAGAAGGAGGAATAGCTCGGAATTCGTCTAAGGTGTGGATAGGAGGAATATGCTTCTGGAATGTCTAAGGTGTGAGAAGGAGAAATAGCTCAGAATCGTCAAGGTGTAGAAGGGGAATAGCTCCGGAATGTTCTAAGGTGTAGAGGAGGAATGATGCTCCGGACATCGTTAACGTGTAGGAGGAGGAATGCTCAGGAATCGCCTAAGATGTAGAAGGAGTAATAGCTCCGGAATCGTCTATGGTGTACGAAGGAGGAATAGCTCCGAATCGTCTAAGGTGTAGGAGGAGGATAGCTCCGGAATGTCTAAGGTTATAAGAAGAATAGCTGCCGGAATCGTCTAAGGGTAAAATTGAAACAAAGGTTTTGAGTGAAGATTCCTTTAGCGGAAGGTAAAGTGGCAGCTGCGTCTTCGGAAGATAACTGGAAGAGGGAAAGAGGAAGAAGAAAAATGCCAGAATAGGACGTGAGGGAGGAAGAAGGGAACCAGTTAAAGATTAATTGCACTTTCAACGGAAGAAGAGAGTTTTAGTGTACGCGAGAAGTAGATTTGCATCGAGTTTTGAGATCAAATACAATGTGTGGAGTTGAAAGACTTACGAGGGTAATTCCTAAAGGCAGCTCTCTTCTTCTCTCGCCTCTCTCTTCTCTCTCTCCTCTCTCCTCTCTCTCTCTACTCTCTCTCTCTCTCTCTCTCTCTCTCTCTCCTCTCTCTCTCTCTCTCTCACTTGCGATCTTCGGAGATACTGAGGAGGGACAGAGGAAAGAAGCAAAAATGGCAGAAAGGACGTGAGGGAGGAAGAGGAACCAGTAAGATTATTGCACTTTCTACGAAGAAAGAGTTTTAGTGTCAAGGAATTAGATTTTGCACACGATTTGAGATCAAATAAATTTCGTGGAGTGTGAAAGACTTACGAGGGATTCCTAAGGCAGCTCTCTCTCTCTCTCTCTTCATCTCTCTCTCTCTCTCTCTCTCTCCTCTCCTCTCTCTCTCTCTCTCCTCTATCTCTCTCTCTCTCTCTATCTCTTCTCTCTCTCTCTCATCTTTTCTCTTCTCTCTTTTCTCTCCTCTCTCTCTCTCTCTCCCTTCTCTCTCTCTCTCTCTCTCTCTCTCCTCATCTTCTCCTCCTCATCTCTCGCTC
>JABUQX010033694.1:0-5000 GCA_015478945.1 Trachelipus rathkii
CAAGATAATAAAATAATGATGTGGAATAATAATCATAATAATAATAATAATAATAATAATAATTAATATAGTAATAATAATAATAGATAATAAAATAATATATTAATGGAATATGGGGAATAATTAGTAATAATTATATAAAGAATATACGTTCTAGATAATCATAATCAATGAATGAAGTAATAATAATAATATAATAATAATAATAATAATAATAATAAAATTAATAAATATATTATAAATAGTATAATAACATAAAATAAAGAATAAATGAAAATAAAAATAATAATAATAATATAGAAATAGAGAAAATAATAAATAGATTAATATAATAATAATAGATAATAATTTAGTAGAATTGAAATCTATAAATATTTATATAATAATACAGTTAATGAATAATAATAGTAATAATGATTAGATTAAAGAATAATAATATAATAATATATAATTAATCAATAAAAATGAAAAGTATTTATTAATGGAAATGAGGATGAGACATGTTTGTGGTCCGTAACGATTTTTTAGGTCAAGTGGCTGTTCCTCCTACATGTATAAAATATTTAGACCAGGGGGGACTTAAATGTAAGGTTTCCAAAGTTTGCAGATGATAGAAATTGCACCGTTTTGTCCATATTGTGAGGAATAATGATGGAGTATAAAGATTTAAAGATAAAGGAGGAGCTGTAATGTTAATGGTGTGATGAGCAGGGTTCATGTCTTCTTAGCTAAATTTTTTATTTCTCATTAATCCTTCTAAATAAATCTTCTTTCCTCATAATCCATGGTTCGATCGTTGCTTATTCTCTGGCCATTGAGGCTAAGGTAAGTGGCTATTCAGGTGTGGAAAAATCTTTCTGTTCTCCGCTATTCACTCTCGCTAATTTTCATTCAGCTAGAAATCTTTGCAGGGATCTCTCGTCGAGAAAGCGGCTTTTCATCAGGAAGAGTGATCTAACTCCTTGGTTCTCTACTCGACAAATCTTTCTCATCTCTAGGCAACTTCTGTAAATATTCTCCTTTGCCTCTCTTATTCGATCTGATTAATTGTGTTTGCTTAATTCTCCAACTGAAAAGGCTATCTCTTCGCCTCGCTCACTATATCTCTGATTCTCAAACAGCACTTTCCTCCCTCAGTGTTTGTGTGGATGTTGACTCTGTCACATGTACTCAAGGCTCTATTCGAAAGAAGGAAGCGCTCTGATCTTCAACTATCGCCACTGTAGCCTTCACTTGTAATTCTATCTAAGATTTTGAAACCCTTCTCAACTCTTTAGATCATCTTGAAACTCACTCCGATCGCCAGTCGGTCTCGTTGCACGATATTCTACTGGCTATATAAATTTCCCTACTAAGCCGATTGTATGGTTTTATCGCTCTAGGAACTACGGAGACTTGGGTGGTGGCGCTTGACAAATCCAAAGCATTTGACCGAGTATGGCACGCTTCACTGCTCCCAAGCTCCCCCTCCTGTTGGGGTTTTCTCCTTCTTGCTTACTTAATATCTAGGCTTCTTTCAAACGCTCAATTATCGGCTGTTGTGTGGGGCGACTTCTTCTTTTCTGTCAATAGTGGTGTTTCTCAGGTTCTGTCTTAATCCTCCTACTTTATTTCGCTACTTTTCATTAATTATCTTCTTCACGCACCCTTAACTCTATCCACTCGTATGTCGATACTCGAACCTTCATTCTTTAACTCATATCAATTATACTCCCTCTTTTACTTCTATTGCCTCTCGTCTTAATCTTTCCGATTTTATTCTCGTTGATGGATAGAAATAACTTTGTTAAATTCAATTCTTTAAAAACCAACTTTACAAATCTCCTTCTCCAAAATACCTTTTAACTTTCCTGTCTCTTTCGAAGGTTCTGTGTCTCTCCTGTTGAGAATATAAACATCCTTGGCCTTAACATGAACAAAAAATGTCTTGGAAACCTCACGATCAACGGTGCTAGGCTGCCTCTAAAACTGGAAGTTTGTTTAGACTGTGAAGAACTTCCTCTTTTCTTCAGTTCTCCACTATCAAAAGGTCTCATCCGCGCATGTATGGAGTACCGCTCTAATATCTGGGGGGGCTCTGGTTTAACCGCTTTTGGAACAGAGTCGAGTCAACGGTCAAAAAGGCTTATAACTTTCTGGTACTTTCCAGTTCACTTGCCCCTCTATCTTTGCGAGGCGATGTTGTGCTTTAATCTATGATCTATGGTAAGCAGCGGCAAGTGCTCGAAGGAACTTTCACTCGGTACCACCACTTTACGACCGCCTCGTAGCACATAGGTCTGTAATCTTCGCGCACGAGTATGTGTTGAACATTGGTAACTCCAGGCTAGTTTGCTGTGGTGCTTCGCTTCTTTTCCCACCACCTCTGTTCTGTGGAATTCTCTCCATCTTCTGTATTTCCTACTGAATTTAATCTTCTCACTTTAAAGCTGCGTCTGTGCTTATATGCGTAATTTGCGCTAGAGGGTGAACTTTGAGAGTACTACACCCCCTCCTTGAATAGGGCTTCTGCCCGTGAGTGGTGGTGACAACTTAAAAAAAAATCTTGAATGGCATATATGTGGCAAATTGATCTGAAATCTCCTATTCCCCATCTAAAACAGCATTCCAGATTATCCCAGAAAATGTACTCTTTGTCAACATTCCCTCAGTGATCATATGTCGCAACTCACACAATTTTGAACCTTTTCAACTCAATTTTAACCTTTAGACTTCAAGTACTCACACAGGCACAGAGAATTAACATAGTATCTCACACTTTACTCCATCAGAAATTGCAAATCCTTCTATCCCCTCTCATTCCTTTCCACAGCACAAACACAGTGCAACACAAAGACATTTCACACCACACCACTCATTTTCACCGTTTCCTTCATCTTTGTTTCAGTCACAGCGAGCAAATCAATTTGCCCTTTCTAAATATTATCATCACCTCTCTCTCCCATCTCTCAACATTTATTCTCTGACATTTCATATACAGATACCATTCATACATTTGCCGAAGGATAGAAGGGCGCTTACTACGATCACGACCTTCTCCGAGGCATGCATTAGCATTCCTGCAAAATTGATAAGTGGTAAGTAGGCGCACCTAACTACCACCGGTCTTATCGTTCTACGAGCACGCAGACAACGATTTGGGTGGCAATTTTTCCTGCTCCTACATTCGTATGGATAACTAAGGATAGGGGAGGTCTGTATGATGTTGTTCTGAAGAGGGGTGTGGATATTAAGTATGTGTAATGAAATGTTGTGTCTGGAGGATAGTGTCGATATTGAACGCATAACAGAAAGGCGAACCATAAGGCACTGGAATGTCATAACTCCATAACAAATGGGTATATATATATATTAATAATATATATAGTATATATAGTATATATATATATTATATATATATTAGGATGTATTATATATATATTATATATATATATTAATATGTATATAATATGTTTATATATATTTTATATATATTATTATACTATATATATATATAATAGGTTATATAATATATATATATTATATTATTTAAATATCTGAAAAAAATTTTTATTCAGTGTCACGTAATTATTGCCATTATTCTGAAGTTAATCATACTTTTTTATTATTATTATTATATTATTATTATGTATTATTTATTATATTTTATTATTATTTTATTATATTATTATTATTATTATTATTATTATTATTATTGAGTTTTAATATTATTCAAATTCTTAATATTTGTTCATTAATCGGCAAAATAATCGGCGAAATTTGCCGATGACGATGACGTGAGATTTTTAAAAATATGCCCGATTTTTGCCGATGACGATGACAATGACGATGACGATTAATCGTCCCATCACTTATATATTATATACTATATATAATATATATATATTATAATAATATATATATATATATATATAATTATAATATATATATATAATATATATATATATATATATATATATTGTTATATGTATATGTATATGTGATCTGTATATGTATATGTATATGTATATTATATGTATATGTATAAGTGTATAATATATATATATATATGTACTATTTAGTTCTCTACATCCATTCTTAATGATAATATTATGGGATAGTAGTGGGGATCAATAAGGGTATTACACATTGCGTCGCAATAAGCGGAAACTTAGGAGCTAGTCGACTACGCGCATCTTGGTGGTCGTGGAAGCGCGTCTGAGTAGTGCCAAAACGTAGGAGCTCACAGACTATAATATGTATATACAAGGTATATTTATAATATATATAATAATATATATATATATATATATATAGCTGTTATTATATAGTGATTTAGTATGGTAGGTATAATAATATACAAGTGACATTAAGCGTTAAAGCGTAATCCGTTAATTAACTCGTTAATTTTTCGTTAACTTTTAACGCTTTCGTTAGTTTCGAAAAGAAGTAACGGGCTATTAACGAGTTTAAAAAATTTCCCTAATCCGTTATCCGTTAACTGATTTAGAGTTGGGTATTTGATACAAGTAACGCAGTGATGTTTCTTATCAGATTTTAAAATTGTTGATTAGATTACGATTTTCGATAACTATTAAAAACTTTTGTATTTTGTTGTTTTTTAAAATTTCTAAACGTCTCATTCTTCAAATTGGCTCAAAATGTGTTTATTCTTTCACGGTTATTATCCCGTGAGAAAAATGTTTGACATTTTTTCTTTTGCTGTATTCTCATTTTTTATGCTGAAGAAAAAAAGGATAGTGACTGTTGCCGTTCAATGATCATTAACTTCTTTCGTTAGTTACTTGAACTATTTCTATTTTGCGAACTATTGAAAAATATAAGGAATAGGACTACATACATGTGGCTTTGTAATTTGGGTTTGTTGGGTTGTGGTATTATAGAAATATACATATTTGTTGGTTATTTAGAAATTTCATGTATAGTTGTGGCAAGCCTTTGTTATTTTTTACAAATATATAACTTGTTCGGTGTCCGAAAAGAATGTTCCATGTTTCAAT
>JABUQX010033694.1:20000-25222 GCA_015478945.1 Trachelipus rathkii
TCAATTTTTTGTAAATTTGTTCAAATTTGTTTAAACCTTATGAAAGGCAAACTTAAAGATTTTTCTAGCATCGAGTTTGAGACTAGACAGGCATATTCAAGCGCGATTTATTTCCATATGGTAAGATTTACAGTAAATGTTTTTTTGTTTTTTTTTTGATTTTTTGATAAAGGTGTCTTAACATATTTTTTTTTTAATTTGAAACGACTTAAAGCACGTGTTTGATAATTTTTTCTAAAAAATTGTTCTTAAGTTTTTTCTATTCGCAAAAAGTGACTTTAAAAAATAAATATTACAGTAAATATTTTGTATATATTTTATTTATATATACATTCGACATTTTGCATGCGCAGTGGGTGTTTTTCGTGCGCATTCGATATTTTTATATAAATTCGATAATTTTCTCAAATTCGACATTTTGCTTGCGTAGTGGTTGTTTTTCAACATAGTCTTTGCGCATTCGATAATTTTCTTATACATTCGACATTTTGTATGCGCGGTGACTGTTTTTCATTGCAATCGATGCGCAGTGTTTGTTTTTCGACATAGTCTATGTGCAGTATTTGTTTTTTGACATAGCCTATGCGCGGTGTTTATTTTTCGACATAGTCTATGCGCAGGGTTTATTTTTCGACATAGTCTATGCGCAGTGTTTATTTTTCGACATAGTCTATGCGCATGGTTTATTTTTCAACATAGTCTATGCGCAGGGTTTATTTTTCGACATAGTCTATGCCCAGGGTTTACTTTCGACATAGTCTATGCGCAGTGTTTTTTATTTTTCGACCATAGTCTATGAGATGTTTATTTCGACTAGTCTATTGCGCCATGTTTGGTTTTCGACATAGCCTATGCGTGAGAGTTTGTTTTCCGACATAGTCTGTGCGCAGTGGTTTGTTTTTCGACATAGTCAATGCGCAGTTTTGGTTTTCCGACATAGTCTATGTGCAGATGTTTATTTTCGACATAGTCTATGCGCAGTGTTCTGTTTTTTTGACAATAGCCTAATGCGCAGTGTTATTTTTCGCACAAGTCCTATTGCGCAGTGTTTATTTTTTCGACATAGTCGTATGCGCATGGTTTATTTTTTGAAACATAGTCTATGCGCAGGGTTTATTATTTTTCGACATAGTCTATGCGAGGGTTTATTTTCGACATAGTCTATGCGCAGGGTTTATTTTCTAGACATAGTCTATGCGCAGTGTTTATTTTTTCGACATAGTCTATGCGCATGGTTTATTTTTTGACATGGTCTATGCGCCAGGGTTTATTTTCGAACCATAGTCTATGCGCAGGGTTTATTTTCAACATAATCTATGCCCAGGGTTTATTTTCGACATAGTCTATGCGCAGGTTTATTTTCGACATAGTCTATCGCAGGTTTATTTTCGACATAAGTCTATGCGCAGTTATTGCTTTTCGACATAGTCTATGCGCATGGTTTATTTTTCGACATAGTCCTATGCGCAGTGTTTGTTCTTCGACATAGTCTATGCGTGGTGATTGTTTTTCGACATAGTCTATGCGCAGTGTTTGTTTTTCGACAGTCTATGTGCAGTTTTTGTTTTCCGACATAGTCTGTGTGCAGTTTTATTTTTCGACATAGTCTATGCGCAGTGGTTGTTTTTCGACATAGCCTATGCGCGTTGATTGTTTTCGACATAGTCTATGCGCGGTGATTATTTTTCGACATAGTCTATGTGCAGTGTTTGTTTTTTGACTAGCCTATGCGCGGTGATTGTTTTTCGATATAGTCTATGCGCAGTAGTTGTTTTCGACATAGATTTTCAACATAGACATAGTATATGCTCAGTGGTTGTTTTTGACATAGTTACTGCGCACTAGTGTATTATTTCTCATTCGTTCCATTCTTTCTCGATTTGTTCTTTCTACTATCAATATGGACATCATTCAAGACTTAGATCTGAAAGAGGCTGCTGATTTTCAAGACCTAATGCCTACAGATCTTTCAGGAGAGGAAATATCTAGCCTCAAGTCAAGTCTTCTTAAAGACTTGGGTCCTCTTAGGTTAAAAAGGGGACACTTAAGAAGAAAACTTACTCTCTGTTGTAAACACTTTCCTATAGAAGAGGAAGGTGATGAGGACTCTCCCACCTTTTACGATCCAGTTGTTGTAAAAACTGTGTTTGAAAAGGTGACAACAGTCATGAGTGAAATTAAAGCTCAAGACACCATCATTGAAAACTTAATATTGGGGGCTGAATATACGAAAGTTGACCAAGCCATACTTGACGAAGAACTTACAGCCACTGATACCTACCATATTAAGATGGCTAAAGCGCTTCACTTGTTAAAAGACAAGTATGGTTATAATTCGGATTCAAGAAAGTCGTCTAGTGCCTCTTCAGAGAAGTCAAACTCAAAGGAGAATTGCTGTCATTATCCTTCTAGCTTAAAGATTCCTGCATTAAAGTGTGGAGATTTCTCGGGAGATAAAGACAAGCATTCTTTCCGCTCTTTTCTCCAATCTTTCAATAACGTATATGGAGAGAGAAGAGACATCTCAAAGGCCATCAAACTTCAATATTTAAAATCACATTTGAAGGGATATGCTCTGAAGGACATTGAGTTCTTGTCAGGCACGGATGACAATTATGATGTTGCCTTAACCATCTTAAAGGAACATTATCTAGATAAAGCATTCATTATTGACTCTATTTTACATGAGTTAGATTCGGCTCCGCCTCTTGACGGAAGACAGTTGGAACCTGTCCGGTCTTTCATTTTAAAGGTTCGTGCTAACTTGAAGGAACTTAAGGAACTTGGAGTTGACTTTTTTCAAGAGGATTCATCCGGTTGCAAGTTAATAAGTCATATCGTGGTTGATAAGCTTCCTATTTCATTTTTGAGAGAGTTGAAGCTGTCTACGAAGGAACAATATCCTTCCATCAACCTTATATTCAAAGAACACAATCAAATCATTCATAATATGGAAAGATTTCGAACTCCAAAATCTTACACTCAATCTCCCTCTTCTGGTTCTTCTCGTTCTTCTTTTGATTCAAAAAGGAGAAACAGAAATTTGAAAAAGTTTCCTTCTGTACCATCTGAACAGAGTCATACTTTCAATACATCTAAAGGTGATAGTGTGAATAAAAAGACATCATCTCCATCTTCGTCAAATATTCAAGCATCTTCTGAAATTAAATGTAAGTTGTGCAGTGGGAAGCATTTCCTTTCAGAATGCACAGTTTATGAATCTCCTAAGGCCAAAAGGGACAGATGTGTTGTGCTTAAGCTGTGCAGCAACTGTTCCAGCTTGAAACATATGGTGGATAAGTGTCCAGCAAAAACACTCAACCTTAAGTACCCTTGCTTAAATTGCAAGAGTAGAAAGCATCTCACAGCTCTTTGTCCATCTGAAATTCATACTCAACATCGGAACAACAATCGAAAAGATGCCGATGAAGAAAGTAATTCTGGTATTAGCAACCACTTGTGTATCAATACCGGACAGTCATCTGCCTCCCAAATCTTACCTACCATCACCATCACAGTAAGACACAAGAATAAGTCTGTGCCTGTTCGTTCATTAATCGACTTAGGTTCACAGAGAACCTATGCTAGTCCAAGATTGCTCAATAAATTCGACATCAATTGTGAGCAATTACCCAAGATTGACAATCCCATCAAAACCTTCATCGGAGAGCAGGTTCGTTCTTCTTATTTGGTTGATTTGGATCTCAACTGTTGTTGTGATTCATTTATATCAATTCCTGTTCTTGTAGACCCTTCTTTAGATGTGGGTTTTACTGTTAATGGACTGGCATCTGCTATTTGTAGAATTTCGTCAAAATACAAAGTAGCTGATAACTCATTTGTAGGTCCTTATGGGGACTCTGTGAATAACATCGACCTTTTGCTTGGCACTGACGCTCTTTGTCATATGAGGCACTTCCAAATGGTAGAATGTTTGGAAGGAAGTGCTATTTCAACTTGTTTCGGTTTAGTTCCTTTCGGTCCTGTGGATTCTTTTCTACTTCCACATCAAAAAGACTTTCTGTACAGAAAGCAGTCTGTTAACTCATCACGAGAACATGATGAGGAAGATTCATGACTAACAATGTCTGTCTCTTCATTGCCCTACCAATTTGTCAACGCTCCTCAAACCCTCGTAAACTCAATTCTAGATCCCCATCCTTCCTACCCTGATGTCATCGATCTTTCCTCGAATCAAAAGGATACTGAACTTGGTCTGGAGCATCTGTACAGTCTGGAGTCCATGGGAATTCAGGAAGAAAAAGATTATGGTACTACTGACAAAGAATTTATAACTAAATTCCACAACTCCATTCAATTTATCGATGGAAAGTACCACATCGAAATCCCTTGGATTCAGGATTTGCTGCATCAAGTTCCATCCAACTATCATGTTGCTTTAAGTACACTAAAACGAGTCAAGAATCGTCTCAACAATCAGGGACTCGACAAAGCATACAGTGATGTCTTTAAAGAGCAGCTGAAAAACGGCATAATTGAAATCATCAAAGTATCTCCGAAGGACTTCCATAAATATGTATGGGTTCCCCACAGGCCTGTCATAAGAATGGCTGATCAGGTATCAACTAAGATAAGACCTGTATTCAATTGCAGTCTTCGTACAAAAGGAGCTCCTTCTCTTAATCAAGCTTGTTATCCAGGTATAGATTTGTTGGTTCCCCTTCTTCGTCTTCTTTTAGCTTTTAGAACCAATAAATATGTGGTTGTTGCGGACATATCTAAAGCTTTCTTACAAATCTATCTCAAGCAAGAAAGTGACCGTAACAAGTTTTGTTTCTTCTGGGAAGAAGATGGCAGGCTTGTTACTTATCGGTACGCAACCATCATATTCGGACTTGCTGTTTCTCCCTACATTTTGGGAGCTGTTATTAGACACCACATTCAGAATAACTATCCTTATGATTTAGTTTCTCGTCTTCTGATAAATAATCTTTATGTAGATAATTTTATTTACACTCACTCGTCCCCAGAAGTACTGAGAAACATTTACACCACATCAGTTCAAAGAATGAAGGAAGGAGGATTCAACTTGTGTTCTTGGAACACTAACCATTCAAATCTTAAGGCTCAAATAAAACAGGATAACATGTTTTCTTCCCATAACTGCGAAGAGGAAAAAGTTCTAGGTTACCTTTACCATCCTGGTAATGACACCCTAAGACTCGCAGACTTTGAGTTATCATCAGTCAGTTCAAAAAGAG
>JABUQX010033695.1:5000-15000 GCA_015478945.1 Trachelipus rathkii
ACCTTGTTTAACCATGATTATTTCGGCCTTGACCTTGCCGGATACCCTATACCTATCCTTAACCTAACCTAACCTTAACCTAACCTAACCTAACATAACCAACCCAACCAACCTAACCTATCCTTCCTAACCTAACCTAACCTAACCTAACCTAAACCTTACCTACCAACCTACACCTACACCTACACCCAGCCTACACCTAGCCTACACCCAGCCTACACCTGCACCTAGCCTCCACCCCGCCTTCACCTATCCAGGTAACTGATGCCTAGCCTTTGGTAGGTATCTGTGGTAACATGAGGCCATGTAGGTACCTGACCTGTATGGATCTATCCTAACTTATTTCCATCCGCGGACACACACACACACACACACTACACACACACACACACACACACAGATTTACTTACACACACACACACACACACTTATACTTATACACACACACACTCCCGTTGACACTTATACACACACACACACTTACACATACACTTATGACACACACACACATTCACTATGACACTAACATTTACTCACTATGACACTTGCATTTACCCATAGACACTTACATTTACACTTATGCAACAAGCGGTCACAAACCACCACCACATACACACACCCCACTTACACTTAACCACATTCACTATGCCACTTACACTTCACCATAGACACTTACACTTACATTTACACTTATCACACGTATAAACACACGACCCAACCCTTTGGTCTTCCATGGGTCAATTTTAGCCCCCCCTAATTTTAGGCACTTAAACATTTTTATTAAAAACATTTTCGCGAACCTAAAACTGTAACTCATTACAGACATCTTTTATATTTTTACTTATTTTTTTATTTTATAAATTTTTTAAAATTGCATGTAAGAAGAAAAAAACCAGAGTGACCGATATATAAACATTTTATTTTACTACAATTGTACGAAATTTTATTAAAAACATATACTTTACAGACCTTAAAGCAGTAAATCAGTAAATCAATAGAGGTGTTACCTAACACCTAGGGGGGGATTAGTATGCTTTTTTTTTACTGCTTACTGTTTTAACTCATGTTTTACTGCTTAACTCATGTTTTACTGCTTTAACTTATATGTTTTACTTCTTAACTCACTATTTATAACATTTAACATGCCTTTAAAGCAGTAAATTCGTAAATCAATAGCAGGTGTTACCTAACACCTAGGGGATTAGTATGCTTTTGTTTTACTGCTTTACTGTTTTAACTCATGTTTTACTGCTTTAACTCATGTTTTACTGCTTTAACTTATATGTTTTACTGTTTTAACTCACATATTTATTAACATTACATACCTTAAAGCAGTAAATCAGTAAATCAATAGAGCTGTTACCTAGCAACAAGGGGAGGATTAGTATGCTTTAACTCATGTTTTTACTGCTTTAACTCATGTTTTTACTGCTTTAACTTCATGTTTTACTGGCTTTAACTCATGTTTTACTGTTTTAACTCATATGTTTTACTGCTTTAACTCATATATTTTGTTTTAATACTTTTTATTTATTTTTATTATTATTTTTATTATTTTTATTTATTTTTATTATTATTTTTATTACTTTTATTATTTTATTTTTATTATTATACTTAGTGTTATTTACTTCATGCCTATTGTTATATATTTAAAACACGATACACATACACACCAATACACACACACACAACACACACACACACACACAAACACTCACTTACAACCTTAACGGTATATATTTAAAACATTTTATGTTTTAATTAAACACGTACATTTATATTACTCATTCAAATTATAACTAAAATTATTTCAAAGTTTCTTAAAACTTCTATAATAAATCAATCATTATCTTTGAACAAAGAATTTATTATTAACTGTTAATACTTTTTGTTTATAAATTTTATAACTATCAAGTTTAAAATAACTTTTACTAAAATTTCATGAAATTTTATTAAAAACATATATTTTACGTTACCTTAAATTCTTTCACGTATTTCAGTAAGGCCAACCCCTAGCACCCCTCTACATCAAGCTATGCCACGTTTTGTTCTACTGACTTCTGGCTTAATCATCTTTAGTTCATGATAATAAGTATAAAAATAACAAAATAAGGTCTTCTCTGCTAACATAACATGTTTATTTTATTAAAATCATTCTAAGTTTTTTATTTAAAATAACAATTATTTACTTACATTTATATTATTCGCTCGATGTTAACTAAAAAATTTTCAAAGTTTTTTAAATAATTCGGATTTTCTATTATTATTATCTATGTACATTGACAATCCATCACGAGAAAACACAAAAACCCGCACTCCTACAGATACGAACTGACCTCTCTCTGTAAAATGTGTTTAAATAACTACTTTGTATCCCGGGGCGATTTAAGCCTAATTTCAGGTCAAAAATATATTTTTCAACTGGAACCTTTTCTGTAAAATTGTTGGTGTATTGCAATAACTACGTAGGCCTAAAATTTAGGGATAAGGCCTTTTTTGTAGACGGGCTAATTTAATCCTAAACCAGGTCAAAAAGTAATTCCAGTATAGACAAAAGAATCATTGTTATTATTAATTTTTATATAATATATTTCAAACTGAAAACATGTTTGGATCAAAAAATTGGTAAAGATCCTAAGCAGGTTAAGAAGGAAATGGTTTTTTCCTTACTTGTTGATTGGGTCGGAGTAGTTATCTCCTTAGTTCATAAGGCTAACCCACCATGGCCCAGCATGAGCCCCCAACCCGCAAAGTCAGCCAACCCCGCCCCGCACCCTCTGGTGCGTCCCGCCGCGTCCCCGCCCGCCGCGTGCGCCCGCAGGCGAAATATTTTCCGCGTTCCCGCCCGCCGGCGTGCGCCCGCAGGCGCAATATTCCGCGTTCCCGCCCCGCCGCGTGCGCGCCCCGCAGGCGCTTATCTATTTTAGAACACCACATTACACACACACTACACACGCACACATACACACACACACACACACACACACACACACACCACAATGCACACTCCACTTACACATACACTGAATAGTATAAAACATTTTTATTTTTATTTTATAATATACTTAGTGTTATTTACTTCATGCCTATTTTTATTATTATTTAAATATATAATTTACACAACACACACACACACACGCACACACACAACACACACACACACACACACACGCACACTCACTTACACACTATAACGTATAATTTATTAAACATTTTATTTTATTATTATTACTTAGTGTTATTTACTTCATGCCTATTGTTATTTTTTTTAGAAACACACACAACACACACAACACACACATACACAACACACATACACCACACACACACACACACACACATACACACTTACATTTAGCACACACCCACTCGATATTTTGATGCCTCAACTTTGATTGCCACAGCTTTTGGGATGCCTCAACTTTTGTGCCTCAGTTTGATGCCTCAACTTTTGACTGTCCCAGCTTTTTTGAGCCTCAACTTTGATGCCTCAGCTTTTGTTGCCTCAGCTTTGATTCCTTAACTTTAATAACTTAGCTTTGGTACCTCAGCTTTGGTGTTTCATCTTTGATGACTCATCTTTGATTGCGTCATCTTTGATACCACCTATATTGATGATTATATATGTATATTTTACTAAAATAAAATATTTATTTGTATTACTCTTTCATTACCATTTTTATTTGGGTTGCCATTTATTAATTTAAAACGTAACATGACTGTAAAGTCATAGAATGTGTAATGTATAAAGGTAATACAGATAAAAAACTGTAGGTGTCCTCATAGCGCAGTGTATTAAGCGCATGTACTTCAGGTGTTATTGTATGATGAAGGTATGAAACCTTAACATACAGAGGTTCACGTTACCAATAGGGATGGGGAGTTCTCTGGTAATTAGTACTTAAAGGACCGGAAACCCGGGTTACTCCGGTTGACATACGCTCACATCCACGTTCGGGCTATGAAGATACCTTTTATTTCGGGCTGCGGATTCGAACCACCGGTTCAGGCGGGCGGGAACGCGGAAATATTGCGCCTGCGGGCGCACGCGGCGGGCGGGAACGCGGAAATATTGCGCCTGCGGGCGCACGCGGCGGGCGGGGACGCGGCGGGACGCACCAGCGGGTGCGGGGTTGGCTGACTTTGCGGGTTGGGGCTCATGCTGAGCCATGGTGGTTAGCTTATGAACTAGGAGAAAACTACTCCGACCAATCACAAGTAAGGAAAACATTTCCTTCTTACCTGCTTAAAGGATCTTACCGATCCAACATGTTTCAGTTTGAAATATATTTATAAAAATAATAATAACAATAATAATAATAATAATAATAATAAAAATAATAATAATAATAATACTGGAATTACCTTTTGACCTGGTATTAGGATTAAATTAGCCCGTCTACAAAAAGGCTTATCCTAAATTTAGGCCTAACGTAGTTATTGCACCACATTTTACAGAAAAAGGTCAGTTTGAAATATATTTTGACCTGGAATTAGGCTTAAATCGCCCCAGGATACAAAAAGGATTATCCTACAACACATTTTACAGAGAGAGGTCAGTTTCGTATCTGTAAGGAGTGCGGGTTGTTGTGTTTTCTCGTGATGGATTGTCAATGTACATAGATAATAATAAAGAAAATCCGAATTATTTAAAAAACTTTGAAATATTTTTAGTTAACATCGAGCGAATAATATAAATGTAAGTGAATAATTGTTATTTTTAAATAAAAACTTAGAATGATTTTAATAAAATACATGTTATGTTAGCGAGAAGAACTTATTTTGATTATTTATTTATTACTTATTACTACCTATCACGAACGATAATGACACTAAAGTCTATAAAAATAAAACGTGCATAGCTTGATGTAGAGGGTTGCTACTGCTTACTGATTTACTGATTTATTGCTTTTAAGTACGTTAAAATATGTTTTTAAAAAAAATTTCATAAATTTTAGTAAAAAGTTATTTTAAAACTTGATAGTTATAAAAATTATAAACAAAAAGTATTAACAGTAATATTAAATTCTTTGTTCAAAGATAATGATTGATTTATTATAGAATTTTTAAGAAATTTTGAAATAATTTTAGTTATATTGATATGAGTAATATAAAATGTACGTGTTTAATTAAAACAAAATGTTTAATAAATTATACGTTAGCTGTGAAAGTGAGTGTGAGTGTGTTGTGTGTGTGGTGTGTGTGTGTGTAGTGTGTGTGTGGTGTGTGTGTGTGTGGCATTTATTCTTAGTTTATTACTAAATAATAATAACAAAAGGCATGAAGTAAATAACACTAAGTATAATAATAAAAAATAAAATAATAAAAGTAAAAAAAAATAATAATTAAAAATAAATAAAATAATAAAATAAATAATAAAAATTAAATAAAAAGCTGATTAAAAACCAAAATGGTAAAACATAATGTAATAAATATATAAGTTAAAGTAGTAAAACATATGAGTTAAAGCAGAAAAACATGAGTGATAAAGCAGTAAAAACATGAGTTAAAGCAGTAAACCATGAGTTAAAGCAGTAAAACATAAAACAAAGCATTACTAATCCTCCCCTTGGTTGCTAGGGTAACAGCTCTATTGATTTTACTGATTTACTGCTTTAACGGTAGTAAGTGTTAATAAATATTGTGAGTTAAAACAGTAGAAACATAATAAGTCTAAAACAGTTAAAACATGAGTTAAAGCAGTAAAAACATGAGTTAAAGCAGTCAAAGCAGTAAAACAAAAAGCATACTAATCCCCCCTTTGGTGTCAGGTACCACCTCATATGATTTACGATTTACTGCTTTAAGGTATGTAATGTTAATAAATTTGTGAGTTAAAGCAGTAAAACATATGAGTTAAAGCAGTAAAACATGAGTTAAAGCAGTAAAACATGAGTTAAAGCAGTAAAACATATGAGTTAAAGCAGTAAAACAAAGCATACTAATCCCCCCCTAGGTGTTAGGTAACCATTGCTTGATTTTACTGATTTACTGCTTTAAGGTCTGTAAAGTATATGTTTTTAATAGAAATTTCGTACAATTGTAGTAAAAGTGAAATGTTTATATATCGGTCACTCTGGTTTTTTCTTCTTACATTGCAATTTTAAATTTATACATTTAAAAGGTACTAAGTAAAATATAAAAAAAGATGTCTGTAATGAGTTACAGTTTTAGGTTCGCGAAAATGTGTTTTAATAAAAAATGTTTAAGTGCCTAAAATACCGTGGGCCATAATTGACCCATGGAAGACCAAAGGGTTGGTCGTGTGTTTGTACGTGTGTATAAGTGTAAATGTAAGTGTAAGTTCTTAATGCGTGAGTGAAGTGGCATAGTGAATGTGTGATAAGTGTAAGTGGGGTTGTATGTGTGGTGTTTGTGACCGCTTGTGCATTAAGTGTAAATGTAAGTGTCTATGGGTAAATTTAAGTGTCAAAGTGAATGTGTGTATAAGTGTCATAGTGAATGTGTGTGGTGTATATAGTGCATTAGTTGAATGTGTGTGTGTGTGTATAAGGGTCATAGTGAATGTGTGTGTGTGTTATAAGTATAAGTGCTTTGTGTGTGTGTGTGTAGATAAATCTGGTGTGTGTGTGTGTGTTGTGTGTGTGTGTGTGTGTCCCGATGTGTTCTAGTTAGGATAGATCCATACAGGTCAGGTACCTACATGGCCTCATGTTACCACAGATACCTACCAAAGGCTAGGCATCAGTTACCTGGATGAGCTCAAGGCGGGGTGGAAGGCTAGGTGCAGGTGTAGGCTGGGTGTAGGCTAGGTGTAGGTGGACGCTAGGTGTAGGTGTTAGGTTAGGTTAGGTTAAGGTTTGTTGGATTCGGTTTAGGTTAGGTTAGGATAGGTTGTTAGGTTAGGTTAGGTTATGTTAGGTTAGTTAGGTTAGTGCAGGTTGCGGATAGGTATAGGGTTATCCGCAAGGTCAAGGCCGAAAAATCATGGTAAACAAGGTTAAATATATATATATATATATATATATATATATATATATTAATATAATATATATTATTATATAAGTATATATATATATTATATATATATATATATATATACTGTCCACGTGCTCTTTAACTTTGTGATTCTAGTTGGATCGGCCACGTGGTACTCTCTCTCTCTCTTCTCTCTCTCTCTCTCTCTCTCTCTCTCTCTCTTCTCTCTCTCTCTCTCTCTCTCTCTCTCTCTCTCTCTCTCTCTCTCTCTCTCTCTCTCTCTCTCTCTCTCTCGCTCGCTCGCTTTGTAGATGCGCAGGCGCATGTTTGGATCGTAAAAAGCCACGTGTTAGGTCGCTGGACTAAACCTAATACCAAAAATAAAAATAAAAATAATGAAAATAATTACGATACGCAAATAAATAATCTAATTAAAAATAATAAAAATAATTAAAATAATTCAAATAAAAATGAATAAAATATTTCAAATAAATTAAATAAATTTTTCGAATTAAAGAGAATAAACAATAATAGCATGGACGTCTGCCACGTGATTTTACGAATCGCATTCAATGCAACGTTTCACGTTGTGATTCTCAGATTAAAATTCAATTAAAAATGATTCAAATAAAAAAATTTCAGTGTCTCAAACACGTCTAAAAGTGTAAATGCTTCGAAATGTCCCGCAAACGAAACTGTCTCTCCCTCTCTCTCTCTCTCTCTCTCTCTCTCTCTCTCTCTCTCTCTCTCTCTCTCTCTCTCTCTCTCTCTCTCTCTCTCTCATATATATATATATATATATATATATATATATATTATTATTATTATTATTATTATTATATATATATTTATTATATATATATATATATTATATATATATATTATATATATATATATATATATTATATATATATATATAAATTTATTATTATTATTATTATTATTATTATTATTATTATTATTATTATTATTATTATTATTATTATTATTATTAGGCTTTCACGGCCCGCTTAAATTGACCTGATTTCAAAATATCTCAATACCAGATCTCACATTTAGGTCTGGGGACTAAAGCTCTTAAATTTGCACGAGTGGTGGGTATTCGTATCCTTTCGGTGGCTATATATTTTGATTTATGACCGATGAGAACTCGAACATATAAAGACGTTAAGGCTTGAGGTGTAAGGGAAGTTTATAAGCCACAGATGGATAGGATGGTGAAAATTCGTGAAGTTTTCGCCACCACGTGGGGTTGTAGGTGTGTGTGTGTGCTGTGTAGGATAATATATAATATATATGTATATATATTATATATATATATATATATATATATATATATATTATATATTTATATATAATATATATATATAATATATATATTAAAATGCGGGCGGGCGGGCGGGGGGACACAAGGGCGTGGATGCGGTATAGGCGGGCGGAATGTGAACCTACGGGATCAGGTGGGAGGGAAACCGCCAGGGCGGGCTTGCGGTTCGGCACTGGCGGGTGCCAAGGATCAAGGGTTTAAGATATCAAAAAGGCTAAAGCCCTTAAGACACATCAAAAATTTACCGTGGTCAAAAATGACCCATGGCCGAAAAAATTAGGCGGGGGTAAAATAGGGGGGGCAATACGTACGATGGAGGCTTCGCCTCCATCTGGCGCACCCTTCTTCGAAGGGTTGCCTACAAAAATTAGGGTGCCAAAAATTAGGGTTGCCCAAAAATTAGGGTTCTCAAAAAAAATACCGTGGGCCAAAAAATGACCCATGGCAAGACCAAGGGTGTTGGTGCTCGAAAAAATTTGGGTTCTTCAAAAAAGGTCACAAGGCCCAAAAAAAGTGAAAAGGTCAAAAAAAGGGTCAAGGCCCAAAAAGGCAAGGGCAGGTAAAAAATTGGGCTCGAAAAAGGTCAAGGTCAAAAAAGGTCAAGGCCAAAAAAGCCTCAGGTAGGTTCCTGGACGCTGTGGTACAAATATGGACCGTCGTGCGAAAACCTTACCCTACTACTACCGGGTGCTTTAAAAACTACGCTTGAAGCGTTCATTTTTAAGGACGTGGATGGCTTAGTGGATAAAGCGCCCGGTTACTGTTAACTCAGCAACGCGGGTTCCAGTGTTCGAATCCCGCTGATGAAGAGTAAAATCCTCTGTGACTCATTCATTTAAATTATTATTTCCATAGTGTGATAGTATAATATATATATATATTATAAATTATAATATATATTATTATATATATATTATATATATATATATATATATATATATATATTATATAATATATATTATATATATATATATATATATTATTATATATATTATATATATATTATATATATATATATATATATTATATATATATATATATAATAATTATATATATATAATATATGTAATATATATATATAATACAATATATATATATATATATCAAATCTGAAAGTGTTCCCACCTTTATTCTTCATTGTATATATCATAAGGAGAAATGTACTAAGAGACTGTAAAGGCAACGAATTAAACAATTTTATACTCTAAATTCACCGACACACACAATCTCCGCTATTTCATTCGAGCACGAAGAGTCACTTTTTTAGTTGATTGAAAAATAGCTTATTTAAAATCGCGATGATCTTACATTTTTTTTTCAATGTACTAATCTTTTTTAAATTCAGATGTTAAAATAATCATTTTAAAAAATTTTTGCAAAAAAAAAAAAAGTTTTATCGTTAACTTATTGAAATTTGTAAAAGAGCGATCGTTTCTATAATGTTAACTCGTGCATAGCACGAGCGCACTGGGAGTTAGAGTTGCCTGATATATATACTTATATATATATATATATATATATATATAATATAATTATATAATATATATATTATAATATATATTATATATATATTATAATATATATATATATATATATTATATATATATATATACGAGCAGCATATATATATATATATATATATATATATAGTCACATTTGCTATCAATATATTAGTTTATTTTTGTATTTTTTTATTGAATCAGGTTGCTTTAAAATTAAAATTAGATGAAAAAG
>JABUQX010033695.1:17500-20000 GCA_015478945.1 Trachelipus rathkii
CCAGAGTCACTGAGAAGGAGAATTTTCTCTTTTTTAATTCGTCTCACGAGAATATAAGGAACACATATAAAAATTAAGGTACAAATTAAAAGAGGGTTCTTCCAGAGGTTTAATGTCTCCTCTTCTCTGTTTTGTTCTTCCTCTAAAATCTTCTAAATCCCATGACTACGAAGCTAAATAATGAAAATAGTCCAAACCTTAGGAACGAGAAAAAGGTTGTCAGATATGAGAAAAAGGTTGCCATGAATGAGAGAAAAAGGTTGCCGTGATAAAGGTTGCTTCTAAAAATAAATCTCAAATCAAGAAACGATTAGGTTGAAAATTATTGTTGTAATAAAGGTGAACTTTAATATCTTCAGGAACGTAGTGAGATTTAAAGATAAAAAACGGGAATCCTTGGCCCGAGGTATGGACTTGCCAGACATTTATTTTCCAAAAAAGGAATAATAGGTAAAATACGTACACATTTTTTTAAAAAAGATATTATATATATATATATATTATACATATTACATATGATATATGATAGCATATTGTTATTACATATATATTATTATATATTATTATTATATTATTATATACATATATATTATTATTATTTTTATATATATATATATATATATATATATATATATATATATACTTAAAAAATGACAAAATTAATTTAGATATCTATTTTTTTTATAAATATATATATATATATATATATATATATATATATATATATATATAATATATATATATATATATATATATCACTATATTAATATATATATTTTGGGTCTAAATATGTTGGTTATGTATTCCAATTCATGAAATATCTTGTAGAGCATTATATATTATATATATATATATCACTATATGCACACCTTGATACACACACTTTTTTGACATATATACACATTACATGAACATTACACTCATTAGCATATATATATATATATATATAGAAAAATATATATATATATATATATATATATATATATATATATATATATATATATATATATATATATATATATATATATATATATATATATATATGGCCATGGGGTCCCCACTCGGCCCAGCCTTCGCTAACGCATTTTTATGTTTTCATGAGCAAATTTGGTTAGAGAACTGCCCCCTTGAATTCAAACCCCTTATTTATAGACGCTATGTCGATGATTGTTTTGTTATATTCCGCGATCCCCTTCATGCCCCTTTATTTTTAAACTATCTTAACAACCAACATACTAACATCCTCTTTACTGTAGAACACATGCAAAATAACTCTTTACCCTTTCTTGACACCCTAATTACTCTCAACAATGGTTCCTTCTCCACCTCTTTATACAGAAAACCTTCCTCTACTACATTAGGTCTTAATTTTTTTAGTTTTCTCCCCTCCAAATACAAACTGTCTTCACTACAATGCAAAATTTTCCGTGCCTTTAACTTATGCTCCTCATGGTGGTCTTTCCACCTTGAAATACAATACCTGTCCCATTTTGCCTTTTGCAATCTCTTTCCTCACAACACTATTACAAACCTAGTAAACGACTTTCTTAATAACCATTTCCGCCCTAAATTTCAAGTCCCAACCGTCCCTAAACAACTTATCTATCTAAAAATTCCGTTCTTCGGTCCTAGCACCGCAAAACTTGTGAAAACTCTCAATCACACTCTATCCAATGCTTTTCCTTTTGCTCGCTTTATTTTCATTCCTATTAATAACCACAGTATTTCAAATTTTTTCCGCCATAAAGATTCTCTTCCTCTACATATGAGGTCCTCATTAGTATATTTGTATAAGTGTGCGGACTGCAACGTCCGCTACGTGGGCCAAACAGGCCTCCAACTTTACTTGAGGATCTCGAAACACCGGGGAGTTTCTTATAGAACTGGTTTACCTATCACAACCCCAGAAAACTCCTCCATACGCAATCATGCCTTTCAAAATAATCACCCTATTGCACAAAAATTTTTTAGTTCCCTATCCCCTGCCAATGATCAACTCGACAGAAAGATTCTTGAGTCTCTCTACATTTTTGAATTAAAACCCGAATTAAATAAGGATTTGTCGTCCATCCCCCTCTTCACTCATTAATTTATATATATTCCAACCAAGTAACTTTTTTCTTTTTTTCTCTCTCTCTCACTGTAAACAAATTTTCTTAACTTTTAGTTTGTATTTCGCCTTCTCTGTAAATGAAACCTAACTCAATCTTAGGTACTTTTTTCGTGCGATTTATTTATTTTAAATTTACATTTGTGTTCATTTATTGTATTAGTTTTTTTATATTAGTTCATTATATTTATATTTTGTGTTATAAAATTATATTATTTTATTTTAATTGCAGTGCTGATGATGGGTAACGTTTATATACCCGAAACGTCCATTTAATAAATGTTGCCAAAATTATGCTTCATCTTCCTATTCATCTCTCTCTCTCTCTCTCTCTCTCTCTCTCTCTCTCTCTCTCTCTATATATATATATATATATATATATATATATAT
>JABUQX010033695.1:30000-37500 GCA_015478945.1 Trachelipus rathkii
TTAGTATGCGTTTGTTTTACTTGCTATACTGCTTTAACTCATGTTTTACTGCTTTAACTCAGTATGTTTTACTGTTTTAACTCAAATATTCATTAATTACATACCCTAACGCTTCACTCGGGAATTGACGTAGAGGTGATTGCCTAACGCAAAGCAGGGATAGTATGCTTTTTGTTTTACTGCTCTTACTGCTAACTCAGTTTACTGCTTTATCATGTTTTACTGCTTCTTTAACTTTCTGCTTACCTGCCTTAACTTTCTGCTTTACGTTTTAACTTTCTGCTTACTGCTTTAACTCATTGTTTACTGCTTTAACTCATATGTTTACTGTTTTAACTCACAAATTCATTAACATTACATGCACATAAAGAAGAACTTTGTGAATCATAGAGGTGTTACCTAACACCAAGGGGATTAGTATGTGCTTTTGTTTACTGCTTTACTGCTTTAACTCATGTTTTACTGCATTAACTCATGTTTTACTGCTTTAACTTCTGCTTTACTGCTTTAACTTTCTGCTTACTGTTTTAACTTTCTGCTTACGCATTTTAAGCTTCATATATATTAACATTATTTTATTTGTTTTTAAACTTTTATTTATTTTATTATTTATTTTTATTATTTATTAAATTTTATTAATTTTAGTATTTATTTTTAATTTATTATATTAGTGTTATTTACTTCATGCCTATTGGTATTATTATTTAACACACACACCTACACACGTGAGCGTGCGCACACACACACAACACACAGACACACACACACGCACTTACACTTATACACCACATTCACTATGACACATTTAATACACACATCACTATGACACTACATTACCCATAGACACTTACATTACACTTATACACAAGCGGTACTTTGATACTTATACACACATTCACTTATGACACTTACATTTATACCCATAGACACTTACAATTACACTTACACTCACACACAGATTTACTTACACTCACACAGATTACTTACCACGCACACACAGATTTACTTAACACACAGATTTACTTACACTCATAACAGATTTACTACACCCACACAAATTACTTACACTCGGCACACAGATTTACACACACACACACCACACACACACACCCACGCCAAGGACACATCGTGACGAGCATTCATAGAGTACATATGTTTTAATAAAACACTACCTTTATATGGCTTAGTCAAACATAACTAAAATTATTTCAACAAATATCTTAAAGATTAGAAAAAAAAATCCAACATTATCTGTAAAACACACAAAATTATGAAATGTTAATTCTTTTCGTTTATAAAATTTATAAACTATCAAGTTTTTAAAATAACCTTTTACTAAAACTTTATGAAATTTTATTAAAAACATATATTTTACGTACCTTAAAGCAGTATAAATCAGTAAGGCCAGCCCTAGCACCCCTCTCATTCAAGCTAGCCAGTTTTTTCTAAATGACTTACTGCTTTACACACTTTAGCATGTAATAAGTATAAAAAAACAAAAAAGTTTCTTCTCTGCTAACATTAAACAGTATCTTATTAAATCATCTAGTTTTATTTAAAAAATAAACAAATGTATTCACATTACATTATATTATTCACTCATGTAACAAAACCCATATTTTCAAAGTTTTTTAAATAATTCGGGTTTCTTTATTATTATTATTTATCTATGTACATTGACCATCCATCACGAGAAAACAACAACCCCTCACTTCCTTACAGATACGAAACTGACCTCTTCATGTAAATTGTGTTGAGAAATAACTACTTTAGGTCTAAATTTAGAGATAATCTTGTTGTAACCCGGGAGCGAAATTAAGACTAATTCCAGTCAAAATTATTCAAACTGATCCTTTTTCTGTAAAATTTGCGTGCAATAACTACGTAGGTCCTAAATTCCTAGGCCTAAATTACGGATAAGCCTTTTGTAGACGGGATAATTTAATCCTAATACCAGGTCAAAAGTAATTCCGTATAGACAAAAATCATTGTTATTATTATTTTTATAAAATATATTTCACTGAAACATGCTGAGATCGGTAAAGATCCTTTAAAGCAGGTAAGAAAAGAAATGTTTCCTACTTGTGATTGGTGGGGAATCCTTATCTCTATGACCTCGAGTGATTGGTCGAGAATTATTTATCGTCTTTTGAAAATTAACTTTTTTCTTTAATTGTATTTGAGCAGGTGGGTTTTATTATCTTTTAGACCAAAACTCATTTTAAATCATATCATTTACGCTTTAAGCGGGCACAAGTATCTTGATTTGTAGTAAAAGTGTTTTATTTTTACTAAGGTATATAATATTTATAATAAATACTTACATTGAGGAATAATTATTAATTTCACTAAAATAATAATATATTAATTCACTAAGTTCATAGCTAACCACCAGGTCAGCATGAGCCCCCCCCAAAAGCAGTACCCCGCACCGCGCTGGTGCGTCCCGCCGCGTCCCCGCCCGCGCGTGCGCCCGCAGGCGCAAGCCCTCCGCGTTCCCGCCCGCCGCGTGCCCCCGCAGGCCAATATTCCCGCGCGAATGAAATATATATATAATAATAATATATAATATAATATATATATATATATATAATATATATATATATATATATATATTATTATATATATATATATATTATATATAAATATAATAATATATATATAAATATATATATATATAATATTGTGTGTGTGTGTGTGAGTGTAAGTGTGAACGTAAGTGTCTATGTGTATCGTGCGTATGTGTGAATAAGAGATATAGTGTATGTATAAGTGTAAGTGTAGAAGTGTCTATGGTAAGTGTAATGCATAATCTGAACATCAATATATATGATCTAGAGGTAGACAGAAGATGAGTCATCAAAGATGAACAATCAATAAGTCCAAAGCTAAGTTTTTAAAGTTGAGGCATCAAAGCGGGCCAAAAGCTGAGGCATCAAAGTTGAGGCATCCAAATATGGAACATCAAAGTTGGGGCATCAAAAGCTGAGGCAGCCAAAGCTTGAGGGATCAAAAATATCGATGGTGTGCGTATGTGTAAGTGTGTGTGTGTGGTGTGTGTGTATGTGTGTTGTGTGTGTGTGGGTGTGTGTGTGTGTGGTGTGGGTGTGTGGTGCGTGTTGATGGTGCATGTGTGTTCTAAAAATAATAACAATAGGCGATGAAGTAAATAACACTAAGTATAATAATAAAATAAAAAATGTTAATAAATTATACGCTATAGTTGTAAGTGAGGTTGCGTTGCAGTGTGTCGGTGTGTGTGTGGTGGTCTGGTTGTATTTGTGCGGAACGAAATGTGTGTTTGTGTAGTGTTTCTAAACAATAAAACAATAGCTATGAAGAAATAAACCTAATATAAATAAAATAAAAATAAAAAGTTTAATAAAAATTATACGTTATAGTGTAATGTGAGTGTGCGTGTGTATGATGTGTTGTGTAGTGTGTGTGTGGATTGTGCGTGTGTGTGTGTTCTAAATAATAATTCACGCGGGAATATTGCGCCTGCGGGCGCACGCGCCGGGCGGGAACGCGGAAATATAGCGCCTGCGCGTGCGCACGCGGCGGGCGGGGACGCGCGGACCACCAGCGCGTGCGGTTGACTGCCTTGCGGTGGGGCTCAGCTAGAGCCCTTGGGTGGTACTTATGAACTAGTGAATACATTATATATCTATTCTAGTTGAAATTAATAATTATTCCAAGAAGTATTTAGTATAAAGTATGATAGACAACTTATAAAAAAAAACAGCTGTTAATACAAATCAGATAACTTGTTGCACCGCTTAACAGCTAAAAACTATGATTTAAATGAGTTTGACTCTAACAAAAGATAATATATAAAACACACACTGCTCAAACAAGTGAAAGACAAAAGTTAATTTTCAAAAGACGATAAAAAAATTCTCGACCAATCACATACGAGTCATTATAGAGAAAGATTACCCCGACAATCACAAGTAAGAAAACATTTCCTTTTACCGGCTTAAAGATCACCATTTACTTTTCAAATTAGATATTTATAAAAAATAATAATAACAATATTTTGTGCGGTTGTGTATTACTTTTGACCTGGTATTAGGATTAAATTTGCCCGATCTACAAAAAGGCTTATCCTAAATTTAGGCTAAAGTAGTTATTTCAACACATTATGCACCACATTTTACAAAAAAAAAGGTCAGTTTGAAATATATTCTGACCTGGAATTAGGCTTAAATCGCTCCGGGTTACAAAAAGATATCCTAAATTTAGGACCTAAAGTAGTTATTCAGCACATTTGACAAGAGAGAGTAGTTCGTACATGTCTAAGGAGGTGAGGGTACCTGTTTTCTACTGATGGAATTTGTCAATGACATAGATAATATTATAATAATAAAGAAAACCAATTATTAAAAAACTTTAATATTTTAGTTAACATCGACAGTGAATAATAAAGTAAGTGAATAATTGTTATTTTTAAATTAAAACTTAGAATGATTTTAATATAAAATAAATCATTATTACAGAGAAGAATTTATTTTGTTATTTTATACTGTATATACATGGTCTTTCTAAAGATGATGTAAAGCAGTAAGTCAATAGAACAAAACGTGGCATAGCTTGGTGTAGAGGGGTGCTAGGGGCTGACCTTACTGATTTTATTTTTTGGGTTTTAGGTTACGAAAATATATGTTCTTTAATCGTAATTTCATGCTAACATGATTGGTTCGTGGTATTATCATGCACAATAAAAATTTTATAAACAAAAAAGTTTTAACAGTTAATAATAAATCTTTTTCAAAGATAGATGATGAGTTTATATAGAAGTTAAGAAAACTTTGAAAAATCTTTAGTTATATTTGAGAGTTAAATAAAATGTACTCTGTTTTAATAAGAACATAAAATGTTTTAAATAAATTATACGTTATATGTCGCTGAGTGTGTGTGGGTGTGTGTGTGTGGTGTGTGTAGTGGTGTAAGTAAATCTGTGTGTGAGTGTAAGTAAATCTGTTTGTGTAAGTAAATCTGTGTGTGAGTGTAAGTAAATCTGTGTGCGTAAGTAAATCTGTTGTGCGTGTAAGTAAATCTGTGTGTGTAAGTAAATCTGGGTGTGAGTGTAAGTGTAAATGTAAGTGTCTATGGAATAAATGTAAGTTTACATAGAATGTGTGTTATAAGTATTCATAGTGAAGTGTTATAAGTTTAAAGTAAGGTCTGGGTAAATTAAGTGGTCATAGTGAATGTGTTGTAAAGTCATAGTCGAATGTGTGTATAATTGTTAAGTGCGTGTGTGGTGTGTCTGGGTGTGTGTGTGAGTTGTGCGCACGGTGTATAAGTGTAAGTGTGTTCTAAATAATAATAACAATAGGCATGAAGTAAAAAAATATATATAATAAAAATAATAAAAATAAAATAATAAAAATAATAAAAATAATAATAAAAAATAAATAAAAATAATAATAAAAATAAATAAAAAGGTATTAAAAACAAAATAAAAAACATAATGTTAATAAATATATGAGTTAAAGCAGTAAAGCAGAAAAAAAACAGAAAGAGAATTAAAGCAGTAAAGCAGAAATTTAAAGCAGTAAAACATGAGTTAAAAGCAGTAACATGAGTTAAAGCAGTAAACAGAAAGAACAAAAAAGCATACTAATCCCCTGGGTGTTAGGTAACACCTATTATTTACTATCTTACTGCTTAAAGTATGTAATGTAATGAAATATATATGAGTTTAAACAGTAAAACATATGAGTTAAAGCAGTAAAACATGAGGTAAGCGAGTAAAGCAGAAAGTTGAAAACAGTTAAAGCAGAAGTTTAAAGCAGTAAAGAGGAAACTTAAAGCCAGTAAAAATGAGTTAAAGCAGTAAAACATGAGTGAAGCAGTAAAGCAGTAAAACAAAAGCCATACTAATCCCCCCTTGGTGTTAGTTCACACCTTTACTGATTTACTGATTTACGCCTTTAAGTATGTAATGTTAATGAATATTTGAGTTAAAACAGTAAAACATATGAGTTAAAGCAGTAAAACATAGAGTTAAAGCAGTTAAAGCAGATAAAACAAAAAGCATACTAATCCCCCCTAGGTGTTAGGTAAGACCTGTTTGATTTACTGATTACTGCTTTAAGGTATGTAGCAGTAAAGTAGTGAGTTAAAGCAGTAAAACACTAAATCAAAACAGTAAAACATAAGTTAAAGCAGTAAAACATGAGTTAAAGCAGTAAAGCAGTAAAACAAAGCCTTACTATTCCCTCTGATGCTAGTAACACCTGCTATGATTTACTGAGTACTGCTTTAAGGTATGTAATGTAATGTTTTTAATAAATTTCGTACCAGTTGTAGTAAAAATATAAAAGATTTATAAATCAGACACTCTGGATTTTTTTTTTCTTCCTTCTCATTCCCATCTTTTCATTGTATTTATATTTGGCAATAATTCTAAAATAGATTCTAATTTTTAATTTAGGTTCAAGCTTTTCCTGTTTAGAGTGTAACTACCAATGGCCTCAGTACTCGGACCATCAATTGTGAATAGTCGCTGATGAGCTTTACCCCAAACGCATTTCCCTGGATACCGTTCCCTGATACATGACTCATTTTTATTTTAAGTAAAAGGTGTAATATAATAATAATTATATATATATATATATAATATATATATATTAAATATAATATATATAGTATATAGTTATATATATATATATAGATTAGATATGTGTGTGTGTGTGTAGTGTAGGTGTGAGCTAACGGTTGATATGTATCAAGGGGTGTATGTGTTAGTATTGTGTGACTTGTTGTGTAGTATAGTCGTGAACGTAGTGCCTATGGAGGTGTATGTTGATGTATAAAAAGCCTAGCGTATGTGTGTGTTGTGTGATATAAAATAGTCCTAGCAAGGGTGTGGTCGTGCATAAGTGTCATAGTGTGTGCAGACGTGGATGTAGGGAGCTAGGTTGGTTATGTATCCATGGCGGGTCGGTCAAGTGGTGTGTGATATAGGCGGGTGTATGTGTCTAGCATAGTGTGTGTAGGTCAGATGTGAGCTGTAAGGTCTGATGGGTGGGTGTATGTGGTGTGGTTAAGTAGCCTAGCGGATGTGTGTGGTGTGTGTGTGTATAAGTAGCCGTGTGGGTGTATGTGTGTGTTTGTGTATGTGGAGTGTGAAGTATGATTCTATATGTATTGTGTGTAGTGTATGGGATGATAGCGCATTTTACTCCTCTCCTCTCTCTTAGATATATATAGTATATATATATATATATATATTATATATATAAAATAATATATATATATATATATATATAATATAATATATATATAGAATAATTATATGTACGTATATAGATATATAGATATATATATATATATAATATATATATATAATATATATAATAAATGCAGATATATAAAATGCCAAAATCAGATGCGCTTTTCTATACTTTTATATGGAAATACATTTCCAGAAATTTTGATATGTGCAAAAAAAAAAATTGATTTATATATAAGTAACATTTTTTTTATATA
>JABUQX010033695.1:42500-47500 GCA_015478945.1 Trachelipus rathkii
TATTTTAAGCCTTTCAATGGAAAGAAGAATTTTTAACCGAAAGTAGTCGGCTAATGAATATTAAAATGTTAAAATTCTTATTAGTTATTCTCGTTGTTATATATATATATATATATATATATATATATATATATATATATATATATATATATATATATATATATTATATATTATATATATATATATATTTATATATATTCTATATATTATATATATAATATTGATATAATATATATATATATTATAATATATATATATTATATATATATATATATATATAATATTATTATATATATATATATATATATATATATATATATATTATAAGAAGTTTGATAAGTGGAAGAGTATAGATTTGTGCAAAATTGAAGAAGGGTAAAACATTAGGAGTGGATGAAATACCTATCGAACTGATAGTGGAAGGGGGAGAGATGGTAAAACAAAGGATTCTGGAGCTCTTCAACAGGCTGTATAGAGCAGGAGAAATACCAAATGATTTGGGGAGAATCATCATAGTGCGATCTTTAAAGGGAAAGAAGATGCCTCGAAAAAATGTGAAAATTATGTTTTTGCAGCTTTTAAAACCACACACAATAAAGTTATATGTTGATGAAATAATAGAAAGAAGGACAAGAGCTCAAGTGAACGAATTTTGGGGGAGGAACAACTTTGATATCAAAAAATCAGAGAGCAAAAAATTTGATTATTGGAATAAGAATGGTAATGGAAAAGGTTTGGGAGCTTAACGAGAATCTCTATATAGCTTTTAAAGACTTGCAGAAGGGTTTTGATTCTATACACAGAAATATGTTATTGGAATGTATGGAAGAAATATATTGGCTGACTGGGCATTTGATGAGGCGATTAAAAGTTCATATGTCCATTGCACATGCAGTGTCAAAACATCGACAGGGTCAGAAAGATGGTTTAACGTGAAGACGTGAGTTAAACAGGGTAGTGTTTTATTTCCTTTGCTATTTATGGCATATATGGACGTGGTTATTGCCGATTTCAAGGAAAATAGAGAGGAGAGGTATAAAAACAGGATAATAGACTATGCGGACGGTATTACAGAGTGGAGTACGTATAGAGAGGAAATGGAGGAGAACATAAGAAGATATCCAGAGGTATGGAAATGAACGTTGAAAAGATAAACTCTAACTCTCATCAGGAGGTGCAGCAGGAATTCAATATTGGTATTGAGACAAAGTGGTGAAGAGGACAGGTATTTTTAAATATCTAGGTAGTGTAGTTACAAATCAAGGTGGAAAAGGAGATATTATGGAAAGTATAAAGAGTTTTAGTGGATTTTGGGAGCCCTGTATCCAATCATAAAGGACAACGTGTTAAACTTGAGATAGAAAGATTATATTTAACACCGTACTGATATGGATTTTGACATATGAAGCGGAGAGTTGGGTGCTGACGACTGTGGATAGGATAAAGAAAAAGATTCAGGCAGTGGAAATGAAACCTTTGAGAGCTATTATTGGGAAGTCAAGGAGAGATAGGATAAGAAATGAAGTAATTTGAGAAAGAATCGGTGTTTGCCCGGTTTTGAATAAAACCGACTCTTCTCATTTCATTTGAGGTGGTTGGGACAATTGGAGAGGATGGAGAAGGACAGGATTGCAAGGGGATGTTTAGAGTGGGTACCGGAAAAAGTAGACCCGGAGGAAGACCAAGAATGAAATGAAAGGAAACCATAGAAGATATTCCTCAGGAGATTTGAACATGCCAGCATCGAAAGCTCTTAGGCGAATTCAGAATTTTTAATGATAGAATAAGATGGAGGAACATGCTGGTTGCCCTGACAGACGTATACTGTAGTCTACTTCTGGAAGCTGAAGAAGAAGAAGATATATATATATATTATATTATATATATCATATATTATTATATATATTATATAATTTATATATATATATATATATATATATATATATATATATATATATATATATATATATATATATATATATATATATATATATATATATTATGATATATGTATATAAATTAAAATTATCCATTAAAATAATAAAACAAAAAATGCTATATTTTTATAGACATATTGACTTAAATATATGTCTACTTAATGGAGAAATATATATATATATATATATATATATATATATATTATTCGCTTTCGTAGAGGGTGGACGTATTCAATGACAGGGAACAAGAAGAAATTAGAAACAAGAAATAATTCTAAGAAGGAGATTGAAAATTGAAACCTAATATCCAAAAAGTTGCAAAGATATTATAGATAAGAATTGAAAAGTCAAAGAATCTGATAGAGAAGTCCAACGAGTTCTTCCTGAAGAATCCTTTTCTTAAGAAGGATATCATTTGAAGTGATTCCTCTGATCAAATTTGAAGGAAGAAAAGAATTGTTAGAAAATTTGAATTTAATATTCTTTTTTTTAAAGTTTAAAATAAAAGATTCTTAAATCCATACCGAATTCTAAGAGAGGTAGAATGAAAATTTAATAAAGGAGAAATCTTAAGAACGATATTGTAAATATCTAATATTTTCCTTTTATATTTCTTTCTCTTAAATAAATATTAAATGTAAAGACACAAATATCTGGAAATCATTTTCCCATTATTTATTATATTTATAAGCCAAATCTATCTGTTTATTTATCTTTATATTTACGTATTTATCTAACTACTTATCACTGAAATAATTAAATAAATTATCTATCTATCTATCTATCTATATATATATAATATAAATGAGAAATGAATAAATTTAAATTATTTATATCTATATCTAATAATCTTATCTATCTATTCATATTACTATCTATATACTATCTAATCTAATCTATCTTAATCTATATACTAGATTCATATCTAAATCTATCTATCTATCTTAATTCATATTCTAAATTCTATTCATATACTATTACCTTAAATTATATCTATTTATGTGTATTGATCTAGCTCTATTTATCTATTTAGTTTATCTATCCATTTATTTTTATATTTAAATTTAGACCAATATATGACTATCTACATTTCTAACTTTATATAATTATATTTAACTCTCTTTTTAATAAATAATAAATATCCCTATATCTATATCTATTCTACTACTACCTCACCTATACTTAGACGTGTAGAGTGACCACCAACTTACAACATTTTATTTAGTCACACAACACTCTTATTCCACACATGACGAAAACCACCACAACGCACACACACATTAATTTTATTCTTTTGTTAGTTTTAAAGTTTTTATTTACAGACACACACATATAATACTATCATATATATATATATATAATATAATAAAAATTTTATTTCTAAATTTGAGGAAAAAGTTAAATTTATAAATACAATAATTACTAGACTGCTTACGATATAATATATAGTTATATCTATATATATATAACTATATATTAAATATTATTAATAATAAAATAAAAAAGTTTATATCAATATATATTTATTTTAATAATAAAATAACAATTATATATATAGCTATATCCACCCAGAACCCAAATTTTATGAATATTAATTGGTTTGATTAGATAACCACTTACACTCCACAAAACCCAAAGTCATACCATTATTCCCTTCAATGTTATCATCAACTCAGGTACCACCACAAACCATCACTACACTTCACAACAACATTGCTAAACAATGATAATAACATTTTTCACTATAAATTCATCTTTCAAACATAATATGAATTCTTCTAAAAAGCACTCACATAACATAATAACCTTTACATTCCAGTGCATCACACACCTTTCATCACCATTAATAGGCCCAGTAAGTCGTACACCACCTAATTCTCACGCCCCTTTCAAACCTCCTAAAAACCTCTCATTAAATATTGAGGTTGAATATTGCTCTAGAATTTACTACTGGAGTATATAAAAAAAACAAAGTATATGACCAAAGGGGGAATTCATTTAATAACATATCGTGATCATCTAAACATCCTCCTTGGCAAAGAAAACACTAGAATTCCTCACAGCAGGCGGAGTCAGTAATCCCCAGACACCAACATTTATGCTCCAGTCCCCACACAAAACAAGTGATTGAAGCCCAAAACCGACTAAACTCTGACCACCTCCCATAATCCTAAAATACCAAATTACCAAAAAACAGAACCATACTTATAGGAAACATTCACAAATTACAAAAAAGCAGATTGAACAAAATTCTCAGAATACATAGAAAATAATATTTGATCCATAACAATCTTAAATACCACAACTTTAAATACAGCTATCCAAAACTTCACTTTAACAATTCAAAAAGCAGCAAACCTATATATACCTCAAGGGATACCTCCAAAATCTAACCTAACCTAATTAAAAAATCAGCATAGCAAACACAACAAATTAAAATACAAATCAAAAAATTTAAACACACAAATTTCAAAACCCTAACCAAAACACACTTCAAATAATTTTCAAACCATCTAGCAAAAAACCTACAAACACAAACAACAGTGGGAGATGTGAGAACTTAATAAGAAACATTAAACAACGCTACCAAATAAATCCAACTACCACACTCCACACTCATTTAATACATGTATACAACAATTTCTTTTTCAAATTAGATCCACATTCTCTTTCTCTGGAAAAAGACAATGTCATCCCAAAGTTAAAACAGGAAAAGAAGACAACTCAAACTCCTCTTCCTATCGCCCAATTTCACTACTATCCACTCTGTGCAAACTCCTCTAGAAAAGCTTATACTGAATAGAATAAAACCACACATCCCAAACAAAGTTCCAATATGGCTTCCAACAAAATCACTCAACCTCAACAGCTCTCACAAAAAACATTATACAATCAATAATAGACGGCTTAAATCTCAGACCCCCACAAAAACTCTACTCATAGCAATCGACATAAACAAGGCTTTCGACAGTCCCCAAACACAATCTAATACACAAAAATAATAAAATCAAGCATCCCCACTAATTTAAAAGAAATGGTTATCAAACTTCTTATCAGGAAGAA
>JABUQX010033695.1:62500-72500 GCA_015478945.1 Trachelipus rathkii
AAGTTTTCACATCAATAAGCTAAACAATCGTTCAATGAACTATGAAAAAATGTCAAGGACAAACCTAATACAAGGACTTTACAACAGCGAATAAACTGTTAACATTATACAAAGTTTCACTTAACAACAGTCAAGGTAGCTAGCATGGTATGCATAGCGTAGCTATTCTACTTTTTCATGCATAACTCTAACATATTAACGTTTAATCTTACACTGGCACAGTAACATTTATATCAAATATGTATCATAACCTTGTCCGATTTATCATAATGATCAACGAATATACTCTAACGTTATACAAAGTTTCCAACATCAATAAAACTAACATGAGCGTAACATGAACTAAGAAAATAATGTACAAAGACAAACATCACAACTTACACACTAATAAACTGTTTAATATTAACAAAGTTCCACACTTAACACCAGTAAATAACTAAATTGCCTGCAAAACGTAACCTATTCTTAACTTTTTCAAGCATATCTCTTAACATATTACCGTTATCTTACACTGACACAAACATTTTAACTAAAAATGTATCACATACATCGGTTAATTTATACTGATCAATAAATATATTAACGTAAGTAAAGTTTCAACATCATGAGCAACATAACATAACATGAAACTAAAGAAAATAATGTACAAGACAAACCTAACACAACTTCAACATGAATAAACTGTTAACATTAACGCAAAGTTCCAACACTAACACCAGTAAAATAACTAACATAGCATGCAAATACCTAACCTATTCTTACTTTTTCAATCATATCTCTAACATATTATAAGTTAATCTTACAACTGACACACAATAACTTTAGCAAAAATGGTATAATAACATTGTTCCTATTAATCATACTGATCAACGAATATACTCTTAAACGTAAAAATAAAGCCTCGCAGAAGCTAACATAGCGTAAATTGAACTAAGAAAATAATGTACACAGACAAACCTAACACAACTTAACACACGAAAAACTGTCTAACATTAACAAAATCCCACACTTAACACCAGTAAAGTAACTAACATTGCATGGAAAGCGTAAACCTATTCTAACTTTTTCAAGCATATCTCTACACATATTTAACGTTATCTTTTACAAGACATAGTAATAATTTACCAAATTTTAATTATAGCTTGACTAAATATCATAATCCCACCAAATATGCTGCAAACAAACAAGTTTTTCCAAACATAATCATAAAAATAAAACATCAGTTTTATCCAAACTAGCATAAAATAATTTCTTAGAATAAAATAAATAGTAAGTGGTATTAGTTTATCGATTTAAAAGCAGCAATCAGTAACTCAAATAATACAAACCCAGCGTCCCCTCCCCGCCCTCCCTACCCATCCCGTCATACCGTTTTGATTTACAGATTAATGATTCAGATCACATATCGAGTACCATTTCCGGATAACATAGTCAAAATAATTCTTATAATACTAACCAACGAAATATTAATGCTCTAACGTAAATTGTTTTCACCTTAATCAAGCTAACATAAATACCACTACCCAGAACTAAGAATATAATGCAAAATGACAAACCTAACAGACCTTACGCACGAATAAACTCTTAACAACATGAACAAAGTTCCAAACTTAACAACACTAAAGTACTTAGCACAGCGTACAAACGTAACCCATTTCACACTTTTTCTAACATATCCTCTAACATATCATTGTTAATTTTAAATTTAATACTATTGATTTACGTCGCATTTCGAGTATCATTTTCGGATAAAAAAAATAGCACAAAAATGAGTTCTTTATATTCTAACCAGCGAATATATGCACATAACATTGGTCTTTCACTAATAAAGCTAACATCTGCATCACATGCACTAAGAATAATGTACAACGACAAACTTAAAACAACTTACGCACTAATAAAGTTAACATTAACAAAGTTTCCACACTTAACACAGTAAAGTAACTAGCATTGCATACAAAACTAACCTATTTTCATCTTTTTCTAAGCAATGAATCTCTAACAATTAACATTATTTTACATTGACATACAGTAATATTTTTAACAAAAATTTATCATAACCACGTCTAAATTTATACAGGCTAACGAATAACTGTAAACATAACAAAGGTTTTTCCAAACATAACAAAATAAGTTCTTTGAATATAATATCATAGTAAATTGTAATAGTTTAGCAGATTTTAAAGCAGTAAATCAGTAAATACAACCACCATCAACCAGCACCCTTCCCCACCCTCCCATGCCTTAATCTATTGATCTATTGATTCATGTTCATATTTCGTGTATCATTTCGACTAAACATAACAAAAAACAAGTTTTTTATATACTAACCATCGATATTATATGCTAACGTAACAAGTTTTTTACATTAATAAAAGCTAACATAACTAACCTGAACTAAGAATATAATGGTACAACGACAAAACCTAACCACCATACGTACGAATAACTCAACTAACCATTAACAAACTTCCGCATTAACAACAGTAAAGTAAAACTAACACTTTGTACAAAAACGTAACCTATTCCCTTTTTCAAACATGTCTCCAACATATCAATGTTAATTTACATTAACATCGTAATATTTAACGAAAATTTAGCATAACCCCTGTCTAATCATCATAATGACAACGAATATAATGCTAACGTAAACGAATTTTTTTACACAACATCGTAAATATTTTAACAAAAATTCAGCACAACAATCGTCTAAATAGCATAATCCCGCAACGATAACATTGCATAAGAACAACAAAGTTTTAAACCCAAACAAAACCTAAAAATAACAAAATTTATCCTGCATAACATAAAAATAAGTTCTTTGAATAAAATATGACAGTAAAGCGTAATAGTTTTTACTGATTTTAAAGCTGTAAATGAGTAAATCAGTAAATCAAACCATCCATCCAGCAGTCCCCCCTACCCACCCATGTTCCGCCCTATGATCTCATTGACTAATTGATCCAAGTCATATTTCGAGTATCATTTTGATAAACTAACATAAATAAGTTCTTTATATACAGACCTCGAATATATGCCACGCCCAGAAAGTTTTTAGCTCAATAAAGCTAACATATCATACGCTGAAACAAGAATATAATGTCATATGCAATACCTTAACATACTAGGTATGAATAATTCCGCTAACATCCTGAAAATTCCTACTTATCAAAGGTAAAGTAGCCAACAGGTCATACAATACTCGATGTTCCTCTTTTACCGCATTCAGCTTACAGGTTAAGACGTATTATCTAACAAACATTCCCTTAAAAAAGTGACCATCTATCAAAGATACAGCATCTTGAACTATGAATTGACACTATCTTCATCAAAGTGTCAATCGTTTCGCGAGTATAACATCATTTGAAGTATGAATAAACGTAGACATTAGCAATTCAGGAAACCCAACATTACTCAACAAAATCTCTACCTAGGCTTCGCGTTTCCTAACTTACATCATAGTCAGTTAACAACAGTAATATCTTCAAAAGCACATTTCTCTAACAAATCAGTGTATTTCACACAGTCATAGTAATATTTAACATAACGTACCTATACTTACGAATAAACAGCTTTCCTTAACCCAGAGTATCTAAAGCAACACATCACATTCCGAGAGAAAACCCCAAGGGGATGCGCCCTTGAAAGGGTGTGAATCCTAAGAGGGGGAATCACCCCGAAGGGGTGTGGGCCGGTTTTGGGCCTCAGCCCGAAGGGCTGAGACCTTACCCCTCCGTGTGTAAGTTGTGTTAGGTTTGTCTTTGTACATTATTTTCTTAGTTCATGTTTACGCTATGTTAGCTTTATTGATGTGTTTTAACTTTATTACGTTAGAGTATATTGTTTGATCAGTATGATTCGGACAAGGTAATGATACATTTTTGCTAAATGTTATTGTGTCAGGTAAGATTAACTTTAATATGTTAGAGTTATGCTTGAAAAAGTAAGAATAGGTTACGCTATGCATACCATGCTAGCTACTTTACTGTTGTTAAATGTGAAACTTTGTTAATGTTAACAGTTTTTCATGTGTAATTGTATTAGGTTTGTCTTGTAGCATTAATTTTCTTAGTTCTGTTACGTTATGTTAGCTTTCATTGATGTTGAAACTTTATTACTTTCAAATGTATTCATTTGATCAGTATAATTACCGTTGTTGATACATTTTAGTTAAATGTTATTGTGTCAGTGTAAGATTAACGGTAATATGTTAAGAGATATGCTTGAAAAAGTAAGAATAGGTTACGTTTTGCAGGCAATCTTAGTTACTTTACTGGTGTTAAGTGTGGAACTTTGTTAATGTTAACAGTTTATTAGTGTGTAAGTAGTGATAGGTTTGTCTTGTACATATTTTTCTTAGTTCATGTTACGTAATGTTAGTTTTTATTGATGTGGAAACTTTATTAGTTAGAGTATATTCGTTAATCAGTAATGATAATTGGCGCAAGGTTATGATAGCATTTTTTCGTTTAAATGTTACTGTGATTTGTAAGATTAACGTTAATATGTTAGAGTTACGCTTGAAAAAGTTAGATTAGGTTATGCTATGCATACCATGCTAGCTACTTTACTGTTGTTAAATGTGAAACTTTGTTAATGTTAACAGTTTATTCGTGTGTAAGTTGTGTTAGGTTTGTCTTTGTACATTATTTTTATAGTTCATATGATATGAATTGCTTTATTGATGTGGAACTTTATTTAACGTAGAGTATATTCGTTGATCTGTAGGATATTAACCAATGTTGTGATAAATTTTAGTAAATATTACCATGTTATATAAAATTAACATTGTTATGCTAGAGATATGCTTGACAAAGTGTGAATATGTTACGTTTTGTACGCTGTGTTTAGTTAGTTACTTTACCGCTGTTAAGTGTGGAAACTTTTTGTTAATGTTAGTAGTTTATTCATGGTTTAAGGTATGTTAGGTTTGTCGTTGTAGATTATATTCTTAGTTACATCAGGTTATGTTATGTTGCTTTATTGATGTGAAACCTCCTTACAATATTACATATTCGATGATCAGGGGTTTAAAGAATTTGTTTTTATGTTTTTTATCCAAATGAACTCGAAATGTGGACTTGAATTCAAATAGATCAATAAATCAATAGATCACAACTGGACTGGAGGGTGGTTGGAATGTGGTTGGATGGTGGTTTGATTTACTGATTTATTGCTTTAGGGTATGTAAAACATGACCAATTTTAGTAAAAAATTGGACTTGAATCAATAGATAATAGATCAATAGATCACAATGGACCTGGAGGGTGGTTGGATGGTGTTTGGATGATTTGGTGATTTACTGATTTACTGCTTTAGGGTAATGTAAAACATGACAATTTGTAAAAATTTGACTTGAATCAATAGATCAATAGATCGAATAGATCAATAGATCATAGATCACATGGTCAGGAAAGAGGATTGGATAGTGATTTGAATTAAGTGATTATCTGCTTTTTGGGTATGTAAAAAACGTAAAAATTATAAGTTAAAACATAAAAAGAATAAGAATTTTATTTATTTATTTTATTTTATTTATTTTTTTTTTTGTTATATGTTTATTGGGGCTGAAAACAATATGTTCGAAATCTACAGACCCAATACCATATATAAAGACACCAACAATTGTTGTTATACGAATATATTAACTAAGCACCGCACCGGCTCCAGCACGCGGAGCCGGTACCGACTCTGAATTCGGCTCAGGATCCGCCAAGTTTTGACTGAAAAGTCGTACTTCTCCTTCCCCTTCTTCTTTGTGACTCACTGACCAAAGCCTTAAATTTAGAGCACGTTTGATTTCATGTGGATACCCTATCAGAGGGGTCTCTGGAATCCGAAGCCGAATCCGACTCCAACTCCGTCTCCGTCTCCGACTCCGAATCTGAATCCGAATCCTTTTCTCCAAGTTTAAGTCTACTATCGATCATTTTAATTTTTAAGGGGGTAGGGTCCCCTTCAGGGGCACCAACGGGTAGGTAATCTCGTCTACGATGAGATTACATCACCATCTAAGCTCCTCCAAATTTTAACACCAATAGCATAACTTCTGAACCTCCATAGCTATTTATTGGACTCACAGGTTGAGCCGGAACCGGAGCCGGAGCCTGAACCAGAGTGCGTAAAAACGATTCCTTACAGGAAACGTTTTCGACTCAGATTCGATTTCCTTCGGGAATCGAATCTTTATAATATACATAATATAATAAAATAATAAAATAATAATAATTATAATAATAATCAATATAATAATAATAATAATAATAATAATAATAATATAATAATAAATAATAATGGGGGGGGTGTATGTGTGCGCTGCACTCGCGCGTCTGACGGTAATCCTCGTCTAGCGACGAGATTATCATCAAGCTCGAACTAACGCTAATTTAAGCCTAATCTGCTCTCTCAGAAGCCGTAACAAGGGCGTAAGCGCAATATCAAGCGTCCACCTCGGGGGCCTACCCCCTCTATAATACTCCTAGAGACTTGAATTTACGCGCTGTTTTTGTAGCTTAAACAATTATATAAGATTTATTCAAGTTTGAAACCATACCTCTTATTCCTTCATATCGATAAAGGGTGGTAAGAGCTCAATGGCAAACGACAATACTTGATATTATATATATATATATTATATATATATATATATATAATATATTATATATATTATATATATATATATATATATATATATAATAATATATAATATATTATATATATATATTTAATATATATATATATATATTAGTAGTATATATATATCTATAAGATATATATATATATATATATAGATTAATATTTGTAAAAAATCATATTTTTATATTTTTCCCAATTCGGGAAGGTTGGTGAATGCACTTTTGAAACTTGCAGGTTCGGGACCGCTTTCAAAAAAGGTTGAGTAGCCCCTGCTATAGTCTTACCACCTCGCTAACCTACCTTCCCGCCAATCTGATTATATATAAAGATATAATATATATAGTATATATTATTATATTATATTTATATATAATATATATATATATAATATATATTTATTATTATGATAATATATATATATGTATAATTATATATATAATTTATATATTGATGCTGCAGATGTCTTTTTTTTCGCAGGCAACGCGCGGATGCGGATGCGGATGCGGGTGTTTGATTTTAAGTCATGTTATGTAAAATGTTTTGATAATTATATATATATATATATATATATATTAATTATAATTATATATATAATATATATATATATATGTGTATTAGTAAATATAATATATATATTATATTATACTAATATTACTATATATTATTTTATATATAATTATATATATATATATATATATATATATTATATATAAATCGAGTTTTAGCCCCAATCTATTAGGACAATTGTTACCATGGTGCGGGACGGGACCCAACTCAAATGCACCCCACGAACCTCTTCCCCAACCTTTGACCTTAATGAAAGAGATTTTCCAATGGATTATATACTTTTTGCACTAGTTTGAAATTCAAATATGGAAGGTTGTGCTTGAGAGACTTCAATTTTTCTGCCTTTCTGCTGAGGAGGTCTGCTTCTCTTTTCATCAAATATATAGCCCAGCATTGCTAAATATCTCTTACTTGGACACTAGTTGGGGACAGCCAAGTATTTATCCTTGCAAGTGTTTGTTAAGCGTGGGAAACATTTAGCTTAACACTTCGCAACTGACAGGGTATCGTCATTTTTATTTGTATCTGTCGTTTTTGCTTCTGAAAATTGTTCAATCATTTATCACTGCATATTGTTTGCCATGGCGTGTGGTTTGCTGTCCATCACACTGGAGTGAAATTCTTCCTGTGAATCTGTTTTGATTTATACTTGTCTAGAAGGTGTTGGTTCTTTATATTTCGTTTTTTCCTTTGTGATGGGTGGCGTAATTAATTAGGACTGTTCGGATTGAGTTTTTTCAACTGCAAGCCAAGTGACGATTGTAACTTCTTAGTCTAAATTGTGTTACAAAACAAACATGCCTTTATAACGGGGATCTACGTAAGTTTCAATAGTATGAAGGTCATTAATTTCCACTGAGCCAAAGCGTTTTTTCAAGCTTAGTTTTATTATACCTTGTCAGTTCTTTTTTTAAACCGTCATTCATTTTCAATTTGAAAATGTTCAAAATGCTTTCTTAGCGTTGAGATTAATGGTAATTACATCGGAGAACAGAAGCTGTAGAGTCGCTGATTTTTTTTGGTCCCTAAGTTTCATAGTGACTCTGTTGACTCAAATTATAATGAACTTCATGCTGTGAGGATCATGAGTCAATCATTATTACACAAGTTGAGTCGGGTCCCATGTTCTCATTTTGAAGTTTTCATTCAGATTCATCTTAAGTATATATTTATTATAAAATTCTTTATCAAAATCTCGACAATAAACATCCGCGCAACATCCGCAAGGCAAAGCGCGGATGCGGATGCGATCTTTTTTAAAAATGTGCGGATGCTCCCCGGATGCGGATGTTCCTGCCATCACTTAATTATATATATATATATATATTATTATATTATATAATAATTATGTATATATATATTATATATAAATAATATATATATATTATATATATATATATATATATATATATTAATTTTTATGTTTATTTTATATATATAATATATATATATATATAATATATATATTATTTATTAGTATATATATTAATTATATATATATATATATATATATATATATATATTTCGTAGAGCTCAATAAAAATGACTTTAATATTTATATGAATAAATTGCAAATTAAATTTATTCAAATAATTCATTCCAAAAAATTAATTTAAAGAATTTTTGAACTTAATTTTAATTTTTTGAGATTCAAAATTAAAAATATTAATTAAATATTCATTTTATTCATTTTAATGTTGAAAAAAATATATATAATTAATTATATAAAATTGAATTTAAAATAAAATAATTTGAGACATTTTATCATATTTACCTAGGATGTATATATATAAATTTGATAGATAATCTTTTATTTTATTCAATATATTTGTATTACCGGTACATAATTCTTTTTATTATTATATATACTTTTAGACTTAACGTTTTCAAAACTGCCTTTGATATTCCGATATATTGATGATATTGAAAATATCGATTCTTTTGGATAATTATGATAATTATATAATATTATATAATTGATATATATATTAGTATATATAATATATATATATATATATAATATATATATTTTATGATATTATATATAATATATATATTATATATATATATATTTAGTTATATATGTAATCAAAGTCTCAAATGTTTTTGAGAATTTATAGAGTCACGAATTATTTGTTTGCGAATAAATTTCCCAAAGTTAATTTTTTGGATTTAATTGTTTTTTTGGGGTATATCATCTACGAATACGCACGGGTAGGTTCCCCGATGTCAGTGAGTGGGGTCTTCGGCTCTAGGTGGACCTACGGGGGATAATTCCCACTCCGGGGATGGTCCTCCGGAACCACGCCTTTGTCTTTGGGTGTTCGCGGGGGTTCTGCCGAACCATGCCCCTCCGGGTGTATGGAAACGTGACGATTCACGCCTTCCCGTCCCCCATCGGCTCGATGCCCCTAAAGGGTTAATACTACTCCATTTTAGGGGGCCTCGTTGACTCTGTGCGTAAAGTATATATATATATATATATTACTAATATATATAATATATAATAAGTATATATATAATTATATATATATATATAATATTATAAATATATATATTATAATATTATTATATAGATAATATATTTATATTATATAATATTATATATATATATATATATATATATATTAGTATATATAATATATATATATTATATAATACCTCACAGAAAAAGTTAACATTCCTAACAAAACCTACGAAACCCCATTCGATGTTTGTTAATGTTACCATAAATCAAATATCAAAAAGCCATCTAGATTTTAATAAAAAAAAAAAGTTTAAAATGTAGAGTAAATTC
>JABUQX010033695.1:75000-88740 GCA_015478945.1 Trachelipus rathkii
TTATTAACAAGGTCTCATAAGCAACCATTTTCTCTCTCTCAAAAATGAATCCTTTAAAAAAATGATGACCTGTCATATTTTTTTCGGAGTCTCGAGAAGGAGTTTATGACCTCGTCTTCCTCGCAGGAGTTTATGACCTCGTCTTTTTCGCTAATGAGAAACAGATGTTCGTCCCATCAACTTCGTCAATTAAATTTACTGCGGTTAATGTTTCACATCGAATTGTTTGGAAATCTCTTTCCATTCTTTAGTTCGTTTAATCTTCTTATAAGATAATAATAATAATAATAATAATAATAATAATAATAATAATATATAATAATAAATAATTAATAAATAATAATAATAATAAATAATAATAATCCAGTTTCATCTCACTCTGTCACCAACATATAGGAGATATATCTTATCTCACTCATGGCAGTTCCCACCCTAATAGGAGTGGCGTATCACAAATAATAATAATAATAATAATAATAATAATAAATAATTTATAATAATAATAATAATAATAATAATAATAATAATAATAATAATAATAATAATAATAATAATAATAATAATAATAATAATAATAATAATAATAATAATAATAAATAATAATAATAATAATAATAATAATAATAATAATAATAATAATAATAATAATAATAATAATAAATAAACATAAAAATAATAAAAGTAAACATAAAAATAATAAACATAAAAATAATAAACAATAAAAATAATAAACAAAAATAATAAACAAAAATAATAAACAAAAATAATAAACAAAAATAATAAGCAAAATATAATAAACAAAAATAATAAAACAAAAATAAACAATTAATAAAAAAATAAACAAAAATAAACAAAAATAAACAAAAATAAAATAAAATAAAAATAAAAATAAAAATTAAAATTAAATAAAATTAAAATTAAAAATTTAAAATTAAAACATAAATATATAATAATATATAATAATATATAATAATATATAAAAATAAAAATTAAAATTAAAATTAAAATTAAAATTAAAATTAAAATTAAAATTAAAATTAATAATAATAATAATAATAAAAATTAAAAAAAAAAATTATTATTAAAATTAAAATTAAAAAAAAAAAAATTAAAAAAAAAATAAAAAAAAAAAAAAAAAGTAGAAATAAAAAAATTAAATAAAAAAAAAAAAAAAAAAAAAAAAAAAAAAAAAAAAAAAAAAAAAAAAAAATTAAAAAAAAAATAAAAAAAATAAAAAAACAAATTAAAAAATTAAAAAAATTAAAAAAAATTAAAAAAATTAAAAAAGTAAACATAAACTAAACAATATAATAATAAAAATAATAATAATAATAATAATAATAATAATAAAAAATCAGGTTACTAATAATTAATAATAATATAATAATAATCATAATAAAAAAAAATAATAGTAATAATATTAATAACATATATATAATAATTATAACAATAATAATAAAATATTTAATAATAAAAATAATAATAATAATAATAATAATAATAATAATAATAATAATAATAATAATAATAATAATAATAATAATAATAATAATAATAATAATAATAATAATAATAATAATAATAATAATAATAATAATAATAACTAATCCTAAGCTTAATAGAAAATCAATAATATAATAATATAATATTATATATAAAATAAATAATAAATAATAATAATAATAATAATAATATAATAATAATATAATAACAATAACAATAACAATCATAATAACTAATAATAACAATAACTAATAATAACTAATAATAACAATAATAATACTTTTATAATCAGTGCATATTACAATTATTACCACATTTAAAAGGAAAATACTACATTATTTCAACTACTTATAAGGAGAAATTTATAGGATTCTAACAAATATTTTAGGTTAGCTTATTTTTTGCTTTTTTAGAAATATTTTGAGAATATATGCTATTTTCACCCCTGGATTATTATTATTATTATTATTATTATTATTATTATTATTATTATTATTATTATTATTATTATTATTATTATTTTTATTATTATTATTATTATTATTATTATTATTATTATTATTATTATTATTATTATTATTATTATTATTATTATTATTATTATTATTATTATTATTTATATTTAATTATATTATTATTATTATTATTAATAATAAATTAAAAAAAAATATATATATATATATATATATATATATATATATATAATATAATATAATATATATACTATAATATATATATATTAACTATATATATATATAATATATATATATATATTATATATATATATACATATTATATATATATATATATAATATATATATAAATATATATATATTTTATATATATATAATATATATATATATATATATATATATATATTATATTATATATTACTCTCATCACCTCCCATATTAGTTATAGTACATGCATTCGTTACATATCACTGATATCTTTAAAAATCTTTTTGGGCTGTTCCATTTACTACTTCCTTCATTTGACCATATCGTATTAGTTTTTTTCTTATCCCATTGAGAATTCTCATTCTCTTTACAACTTGTTTTCAAATTTGTCATATGAACCTTCAAAGATAACACTGTTCAACAAAATTTTAAAAAATTTTGTCCCACAAACTGAAGTAGGTGAATTTTATACTATTTTTCCGCTCGATATAAAATATGTTTTCAGTTATAAATATATCTATTTTCTGATATCTTAATAAATGTTTTCTATAGAAAAAACTGGGTTAATTATAGTAACACGTCTATATTTATAAAATTACTATATTATTAAAATTCTTTACTTTTCTGCTTTTTCAAGTGATAAAAAATTTAACCAAATGTTGATAGCAGTCATGTTTTCTCATATTATGATAACAAACATATTTCCTTTATACAAATAATGTCTTAGAGGATATCACATTGATTCTTCGAAGGTATTTCAGCTTCTGGTAAGTCCCTTTTTCGTGACCAACAGTAATCAGCCAACATAAAAGTGACCACCCGCCCTTGGTACCGGTTTAAAATCTCAAAATGTCCCGGAAAAACTTCTTGCCACCTTCGCCACTGGCTGCCAGAAGATATTTAGGGAAGAAGTCCAAATGAGAGTCGAGGAATTGGTTTTTTAGGCTCATTTTGCATCCAAGGCCTTGTATGTATGTCAGTAGTTTCTTTTACAATGCGAATTAGATTCTTCTGACATCTGTGAGTTGCCCAAAAAAGTCTCTACAAAAACTTCCTTAGACGTAAGAACAGCCCTGCTGCTTTTTTTAATATATACTAAGCTCTTCCTCACAACTATTGGTCGTTCTCCCATCAAGCTCCCTAATCCTGTGGTCCAATAAAAATATCTTCCTTGATTTTAGCGTCACTTATTCTTGGAAATTTAATTCTTAAATATTTGAATCTATTGCCAGTTCTATCCATACCTTTGACGAAATTTTTCATTAATCTTAGCTTAATATGCAAGGGACGCAGATAAATTTTATGAGAATCAACAAGGGGAAGATTGATAACATTTTTCTCTCCTGGTGTTAGACATCGTTGTGGCCACACTTTCATCTGATAATGATTTATCCAATCCCAATTGTCCCACTCACAAAGAAAGCAAGAAAATTTGGTATAATTCACCTGCATTCCAAGTAAAAGTGACACGACCTTTAGATCACCACATATATTTCACTTATGATCCTCATACTAATTTTATGGCAACAGAAGCTTCATACTCTCATATGTTTCATTCATGTAAGGTGCATGGAACAGAGGGAAACACATTACCATTGTGAAGTAAAACTGCTTTCAAACTTACTTTTGAAGCGTCAATAAACAAGCGCCACTCATGCTTGTTATATGTGTGGCAAAATTCCTCCATAACAGAATATACATCATTACAATACACTATTCCGTTCTCAAGTGAGAAAACTTTCCAAAACCACAATGCCTGTCATGATAAATATTTTTTATTCTCTTTCTGGAGAAGATTCCATCCCTTTAACCTTGAACCAAGGAGTTCAGCTTCCTTTTTTGACAAGTGTAAATCACCCACAAGATCATTCTTATCTCCTTGACTCAGGAAATGTAGTTCACTTGAAGAACAAAAAGGCTGAAATGTTTGGTCCAGGTCTTCTGTTCTTCCGCCACTACCTCATCACTTGACTCTCAGTTACTTAGGGCCATTTGTTTGGTTGGGTCAGGTTTGGTAAGTCTTCACTATGAGGTACTGGTCACAGCATACAAATTTTTTAATTATGTGATTTTTTTTTTTTCTTTTGGCCCGGTCGTGCTTGAATTTGATGTATATACTTCACAAATATCGGATCGTATTGCAAAATAGATAGCAATTAGAAGTGTATCTATTAGAATATCTCTTCCAAATCTAGTTATCGGCTAAAGAGGCATATAGGCGATCGTAAATCCTTATGCCCACCGGTATATGAGAAGCCTGACACAGCGTTGACCAACCAAAACAATTGAGGGGGCCCACATTTTTATCTGGTCACACACATTTGCAGCCGACTGATAAGTCATTGTTATAGCACTCTTCCCTAATTCAATTCACTCCGCTTAAGTGCCGTTTTGCTGACTCTGGAATGTTACTCCCCGCAATTGTAGCAAAAACCAATTTGGTATGTTTATACAGTAGTTTCTCAGCCATATATTACTGTAAGATAGGTAAATCTCTCTCTCTCATCCACTACTCCTCTGCTCCTTCTATTCTCTCTCTCTCTCTCTCTCTCTCTCGTCTCTCTCCATCTCTCTCTGCTCTCTCCTCTCTCCCTCCTCTCACTCTCTCTCTCTCTCTCTCTTCTCTCTCTCATTCTCTCTCTCTCTCCTCTCTCTCCTCTCTTCTCTCTCCTCTCTCTCATCGTCATCTCTCTCTCTCTCTCATCTCATCTCTCTCGATCTCTCTCTCTCTCTCTCCTCCTCTCTCTCTCTCTCTCTCTCTCTCTTCTCTATCTCTCTCTTCTGCATATATATATATATATATTTATATAATATAATATATATATATTATATATATATATATATATATATTATATATATATATATATATATATATATAAATATATATAATATATTATTTATATTTATATATATATTTACATATATATATATATAATATATATTATATATATACTATTTATATTATATAATATAATATATATATATATATATAATATATAATATAATATATATATATATATATATACTATTATATAATAAAAAATATATATATTATATATAATTAGACTTCAGAATGCTATTTAATAGTATCACAAATTTATTTCGAAAAGCACATGCACAGAACAGACAAATGACAATTGACAACGGAATGATACTCTGACTTATAGTTCCCAAGCATCGGTGACCAATTGAGACAGGTTACCAAAATTGATTAATTTGATGATATTTCAAGTTTTTTCACAGGTAGATTTGCTTTAAGATTCTTTACATGCAGCCCATCAACTTGAGTCATTTGGCGACCTGAATTAGCCCTAGGAAATTTTCTTGAGAGATGGAAATTCGAGAGATACCGTGGATCTTAAAAACTGTGCGTGATAAAAAAAATTTGACATTATTTTTGAATTCTGCATGAAAAAAATGTAAGAAATAGGTATTCTTTGTTTTGGGACAAATGCTCTTCATCATTCTTCCATTTTCAAGTTCAGACTTTCTCAGAATCTCTTGTTCTCATCTTTCTCTTATATTCCGCCTCTAACCACATTTTCTTTTTTAGTCCTTATATAATATATCCCTTTAAGAGAGAGAGGGAGGGAGAGGAGAGAGAGAGAGAGAGTAGAGATAGAGAAGGTGAGTAATATGTAGAGAAGATGAGAAGAGAGGAGGAGTATGATGAGAGAGAAGTAGAAGAATATTAAAGATGTATTATATATGGTAATTTAGTAGTTAATGATATAATAAGTATGAGATAGATAGAAGTATAGAGAGAACAATAAGCTCATATTGAAGTGATGAGCTTTGTAGTTGATCTTTATATAATTTGTACCATTAAAGAGTAATAAGTGTCATATCGAGGTTTATTATGAGTGACTGCTGGTACTATATATTCAGATGACTCATGACGTTGATATATTAATTATTGGGTCGCGTGAGGTGAGTAGTTAGGGAAGGCCATAGTATCGATATAAATTCTTGAATTACTCGAACAGTATGTAGAAGCCTTGTGTTCTCTCTTGTACATGGTAGAGAAATGTCGACTTTTGTACTGCCCATTATTTTGAGGCAAATCCACTTCGATAGTTTATTTGCGAAGAAAAATGTGTTCCCATCTGCCTTTCCAAAGTCTATTGTCAATTAATGGTGTGTTAAGGATAGAGAGTAGTGAGCAGATGGACATTCCATGGTGGTACAGTAGTGTTATCCTCGAGACTTGTACTTCAGTGTGAAAGAGTCATTTTTACTGAAATTGTAGCCTCTGGGGTCCAGGAAATCTGGAGCGGAAGGTATGACATGCGAAATGTGGAACGAATCGCCACACACCGCAACACACTAGAATCTCAACTGAGGACAGAGGTAGGCCAAGGATTAGGTAAGGAGGAGGGTATACACCAGTGAGAGGTGAGGTGAGGGAGTTCTGGGTCAATAATTGAGTATCAGTAGAGGAAAGGGGAGGAGTGTAGTTATTCCAGATGTTAAATTGTATTATCAGTAGTAAAGTGAAAGATGTTCTTAACTTTGGGGACAAATGAGTTCTAAGGATACGTGTTTATTTTAATTAAATTCCACTAAATTTAGTATTCGCCCTAAAGTTTTGTAATATAGCGTTATACAGACGTTTTGGGAGTTAGATTAATATCAGTTTTCAAAAAAATACTAAGCATAGGAATGGTTTAGATAAAGAATCTGTGTCTGTATATATGTAGTTGACAATAAATTTGACAAATACATAACGAACAAATCATATGCAATCAACATACAAAGTTAAGGCTCATTTAACTGTTTTATTTTCTGAGTGTGAATATTTGAATATTTTATAGAAAGTCATTCAGATAAGTTAGGAGATGGAATTTGAGTGCTTAAATATCAGCTGTAATTCGATCTTATTATAGAAATCAGAACAAATTTCGTCCTTTGATAATTACTGCTCAACATGAAAAATAGCACCTTTATCGTATATATATTTTCCAATATGAAGTTTAAGTAGCATATCAGTAAGTGAGTAAATAATTTGAAAATTTTAAAGCCAGGATCTTGTATATATCGAGCTTCATACATAGATATAATATATAGGGGTATTTTGTGTTATTTTTTGTTTTATTGTCACATGAAAAAAGATTGATGAGCTAATCCGTTTTTTTGCTCTCATTATCTACTGGCGAAAACTGAAAAATACCTTTGAAACACATTCTGTCTTACGGCTTAAAATTCCTACTTTTTTCTTATCCCAGTGTTAAAATCACAACAGCTTTGAGGTTCAAGATTATTTCTTAATTTTGGCTTTCCTTTTACTATTTTTAAACAAAAAATAGATACTTAGACGTGACGGAAATAAAGTTATTTGTAGAGATATAATGAAAATGATATCACTTATTTACGCTCATTGAGTTGATAGGGTACTAACAAATTATGGCTAAACCGTAATGAGTTATGAAAATTGCCCCATTGCTTCTCCTCGCCCCTCCTCCTCCCCTCCCCCAGCACTTTACGTACAAGGTATTATTTTGCTATTATATGCTATGCGCAGGGGTAGGATAGTTTAAGCTTACCTGCAACTGGACATTACTTCTTATTTAATGTTCTACGATATGATGTAATGTCAGAAAATCCCTCATTATTGTTATAGCATTATCAAGAGAGTTATAACACGCATATTATATATATGCTCTGTTCTGCGGACAGTACTGTCTCGGTGTGCAGATGGTGATTCGAGGTGCCACTTAGCACATTTTCTGCTATGTTGGGCTGTGTGCAGCTCAGCGGAGTAATTGTTTCTCTAACGAGTGGAGTGTTGTTTACTTTAGATGAGATGGGATTTCATAGGTGTGAAGAGAGACGGTTAAGTGAGATATAGACCACTTCTCTCTCTTCTCTTAGATTGAATCTAATCAGAATGAGAGTGGAAGAGTGATGAATTTGGTTCTATCGTCGTAAAAGTGATTCTGGAGGTGCAGGCATTAATTGTTCGTTCTGTGAATGATCGGGTGTTGCATCTAGTTCCCAGTGTACTGACGGCTGAGCCTGTCGTGTCGTTTTTTACTAAATGTAGTTTCTATCGACTTCGGCTCAAGGTTGTTTCTACATTGCAAAAGGGTGAGCTGTGGGTGTATGGAGCTGTGAACGTTGTACTATTTATGCGGTGTAAGTGGGAGTTGCATGGGTATGAAGCTGTTTTTTGAAAAAGTACACTCGCGCATGAGCAGTTGGGTAAGCAGAGACTGACATTAGTAAGGTGAAGACTGTGCAATTACGAGGGTTTCGCAACATAGCTTAAGGCTCTTGCTAAGTTCACCACTTGCAGAGCTTCTGTTTCTAACAGTCTATCGAGTTAGTTTATGGTATCTGATTAAGTAAATTGGTTGCCGGGTTGGATGCTAGCTCTTATTGTGGCTGTTCGTTTCATTAGGATAAAAAGAGGAAAGTTGAGTTCATTAAGCTATTTGTTGTGAGAGTAGATAGGATGAGTGTGGCAGTGTGCTTACCAACGATGTGTTATTACTATTACAGTGTATTTCCAGATCGTTAAGGTACTGTTGAAAGGTATTTAGATAGATCATCTGGGGGACGAGTGACGGATTTACAATTGGCTGAATTATTCGTTGAGATTTGTGTTATGTGAGTAGAATGGGAGATGATGAGTGTAGGTTTGGATGAGTAGGGGTCATATAGGGTGGTGGAGTATATGAATTTTGTTAGCCTTATACATGACGTTATGCTATTATATAAATTGTCATAACGCACCACAGGGTCTTTTCCCCAAGTTCTATGCGACTTAATTTGTAAAGAAATATACCATTAGCGTAAGTGAAAAGAGCATCAGCACTGCGTTTGCACAATCCGAACAATATACCGGAACATTCGTAGTATAGAGAGAAGATTCATTTCGTTTTTGCGTTTAGTGAGAGAGCTTGAAAAACTCCTTCAATTCGCACTACGAGAGACGAGCCGATATTTTGGTAAAACATGCCTTTTTTCAGTCAAAATATAATTGATAGATCAAGGCGAGCATGTGTAAGTGAGCGGAATATTTTGCGATTAAGAAGGCAATTTCTTTGTGTTCAATCTAGGATTTTATATAGATAAAGAGTAATAGATCAATTTCGATAGTTTAATAAATTAATCGATATATCGTTTCCAAACTTTTCTCAAATGTAAGTTTGTGTGTGTGGTAATTACCATATTAAATTTTAACCCATGAAATAAGGTTACTAGAACCACTATTAATAGAGAAGAAAAACGAAAAAATATGAGCAGTCATAAAGAGACATAAGTATGAAGAGTTAGCAAGGCATTAAACCCTAGACTCCACCCATCTTAGACAACAAAGTACCATATGGTATAACAAATCTCAATACTAGTACTCTATATATACTTAACGTATACGTGTTTAATCCATCCCAATCTATTGTAGTCATAAGTCATTATATTGATGTGAAGAAACTTTTGAAGGTTCCTCTTCAGTAATCCATTGTCTACACTTCATTATTTAGAACTAATTTGACCTTCCTAATATATATTTTGCAGAGGAACTACTCAAGATTTGTTTAAATTTTTTTTTAAAATTGTTTTTTTTATAAATAATGTAAGACACACAGTTAAACAACAACTGGCTGGCCTTGTTTTTTAGATTATTATTATCTTCAGATAGCCCACAACCCGATAAATATTTAAATATTATAAGTTATTTATAAAAGAATAAACGTTTTTATTAGGTCGAGAAAAATAAATCAGTATAAATTATATATTATTATTATAATAATGTATATAGTATATAGTATATTAATAAGCATTATTAATATATATATATATATAATATATACTTATTTTATAGTCTATAATATTTAAGCTATTAATTTAAATATATATTTAATATATTGTATTTTATATTAGTTTAGTTTCGTTAATGGTGATAGTATATATTATAGTTAATATATAAATATATGGTTAATATATTAAATATATTTATAGTATATATATCATGTGTGTTGTTATTTATGTTATGTATTTATAAATATATATATATATCTATTATTATAACTTAATTATATTATATTATATATAGATATATATATATATCATATATATATATATATACTATAATATATATATATATAATATTAATGTATTACTATTATATATATATATAGTATAAGTATATTATTTATATATATTAGTAATTAATATATGTATATATTATTAGGTACGTATATATATATTATATATATATATATGTATATATATAATTATAATTTATATATATATAGTATATATATATAATATCATTAAATTATAGTATATATTAATTAAAATATATATTACTATATATATATATATATTAATATATATGATATATATATATATATCATATATTATTAATATATATATATATTATTAATATATAGTAATATATATATATAATATTTATTAATATAATATTAATTAATATATATATACTATTAATATATATTAGTATATATATATATTAATATATATATATATATATATATAATATATGTATATAATATTATATAATTATATATATATATATATATATATATATATAATATACTAATATTATATTTAATATACTATTTATATATGTGCGTGTGTGTATTTAAATATACACTGTATAATTGTATTTGTGATGTATAGTTATAGTTAATATATAGATGAAAATGATATATATATATATATTAATTAGTATTATAAGTATATTTATTCCTATAAGTAATTAATTACTGTAACTTCTTACTATATATATATAATTAGTTTATTTATATATAATATTTTACTTTACTAGCATCTTAAAAATGACTTGAAGACTCGACATATTATAGAGTAATTATATGATAATATTTTAGACTTATTATTATTAATAGATATAAATAGTATGAGGATGAATATATAAATATATATACGCTTATCTCATTAATTATATAGCTAAAATTATTATCAATTATTGATTATTAATTAATTATATATTATTATATTAATAAAAATATACAATAAGTAAAAAAAAATTTATGTATATACCTCATATAGAAAAATAATATATTAAAAAAAATAAAAAGTATACATATATATATATATTACTAATATTATATATATATATTAGTGGTTTTTTAGTTGTGATTTATTAAGTTTATATAATAAAAAATAATTCACTAATGATCTATGAATAAAAGAAAGTCAGGATTATGAGTATATGTATATATTAAGTTATAATAATATATTATATAAATAACTGTGAGTATTAACACAAGTGCAAAATAATTATACATTTGAATTTCTTTAATAATATGAATTGAATTATTAGTTTCACTTTTCATAAGAATGATTCAATTAGTGCTATAAATAAGAAGATTTATAATAATGAATATATTATATATATATTATTTATATATACGTAATTATTATTATATATATTATTAATTTATATTATTATTATTGTAATTATTTATTGTGTTAGATTTAATTAAATATATATATAACTATATTATTATTTAGTGTTGTGTGTTGATTGTTGTGATTTGATAAATATAATTTCATAATAAAATTATTAATTACTTATAATTTTATTAATATATATTATTTAATTATTAATTATGTATTATTAATTATTTAAATAATTATTAATTAATAAGTTTTTAATTATTCATTATTTAAATTAATTGTTATAACATAAGGGATTTAATATATAAAAAAACAAGGTTGAAAATTATTATCTATTGAGAATGTAATCATTTATGTTATAGATCATGGAATATATTAATTAGTTAAATGTTTATGATATATGTCAGGTTATAATACTAATAATGTTATGGGTGTAAATATTATTACTATACCCAATTTATATAATGCCTATATACTATCGGAATATTTTTAGCTATATGTTAACTACATCACATTTATATATACAATCACCTAGTTTATCACCTATTCTAATACCTACGCCTTAATTTACTGCATTTGCCTTAGGTTCTATATTGTTTAGTTATATATACGATTTTCATGATAATTCCTCTTATAGTATATATAATATATATATATATAATATATTTATATACGATATATAGTATATGTATAATATATATAATATACTTTATATATATATAATCTTGTGAAATATGATAAGACAGAAGTGAAGTCTAATATTACATATTAGTTAGCGCACTATACGTAGTAGTAGGTTCTTTAGTTTATAAGACGTATAATAGATGAGTAGTTAACATATAATCTCAGTATTATATATATTACGCTACACCTAGAATGTTGGAGTGGTGTGGTATGTGTGTTTGAGTGGAGGGTTGTCCTATGTGTATGGTGTAGAGCGTACGACAAAGGCGCTAGTTAAATATACATAGGAAATCGAAGGTGTAGAGAACGTGTCCTGGTTCAGCAATGTTCTTTTCCCTTTCCTAGTTAATACCCTATAGGATCGCTCTTATTGCTAGGTGTATCTAAGGTCTAAGCATCAGCATTTATTGTAATATCGCTGCGGCGTGGGTAGTGTGAGTTTATGTTTCAGGGCAGTCATTTATTTAAATGTAGGGCCTAGTAATAAATGTATTTGCTATTCTCGATAAAGTAATTTAATTGTTTCTTAGTCAGTTTGAAACTTGTGTTGATATTTTATTAGTTTTTGTATCGATCAATCTTCCTAGAAATCTTTCTATCTATGCATAATGCCTATTGGTCATATCATCTTTGCTATTAGTACTCTATCATCTATGCTATTCTAATCCCTTACTAAGTGGTCTATCATAGTCTTGCTGAGATCTATTGCCAATTCGACTGATGCTATCTTATCTATCTTAATTCTTATTTGATCTCCGTATCTAAGTCTGAATCTATCTATCTATCTAATACTATCTATCTCTATCTAGTCTAACGTGTCGATGATCGTCTATATCTAATCCTCATACACCACATCGTTTATGTTCGACCGGGGAAGAATGTGTTATGCCTGTTAATCGATTTCATTATTTTTTTTTCCCCATCATTATTCTCTTTCAAATGGGTTTGCCACTTTAGGGGATGTTTAATTAATGTATTTTTTAAATTGTTTATAGTAACGTACAATAACTCAGATAATTAAAGAGGTTAATTCTAAATTCGCTTTTCTTTTTTAAATTTTCCAACAATTAGTAAAATGATTAGAGTGTTCAATTCTTAGAAGAAGATTCCCCTGTTATTGTAAGAGTTCAGGTATTAACTATTTTTTCATTGATAAAAAATAAGTGCCGAAAAGATGCTTTAACATTGTAAATAGATACCCATCTAAGATCTATGATGCTTTCAACATCCTCTATTCAAAGTAAAAATATAAAAAACAAAAAACAAACGGAGTGAAAATTAATCTTACCTCTAACTGTAGTGACAATTTTTCAATCTTTTCTTCCAAATCTTTCATTTTATTATTAGATTTTTTCAGATCGGATTCTATTGTTTTCATTTCACTTAACTGCATCTTAAGTTGGTTAATTTCCTCTTTGTAATTCTTAATGAAAGAATTTTCTTGTTGCTGAAATGTAAAAACCAAAATAAAAGAATAATTCTAATT
>JABUQX010033696.1:0-5000 GCA_015478945.1 Trachelipus rathkii
ACATTTAAATATTATTAATCTATTAAGTATTATTATCATTGATTATAATTATTATTATATATACATTAGATTATCTTAGATTCTTTTATTATTTGTTTTATTTCTATTATCATTTTTATACTTATGTCTTCGTTTAATTAATTTATAATTTCTGGGTCTCAAAGAGACATCGACACTACTTACCGTGTTGCAAATATAGTAGACACGTTTCAGATACTATAGAATTAATTCTATTGTTATTATATAACTAAATTGCTATATATTCAGTATTTGTAGAAATATTTGTATGAATTCATTGTATAAGCTCGAATGTACAATTTTTCCTTATTCTGAATATTCAAGTGTTTATAAAAATGAACATGTGAAAATGTATTATTTTAATAGTCTATTACAGTAAGATGGTGATGCGTCTCATATCCATATGTATGTATTATTAATTATTATTAGATTTGTATAATAGTAGTATGACTAGGGTATGGAGATGAGAGTATGCCGGAGCCGAGCGGGGACGCGCGGGGCCTATTTATTGACGGGCTCTCTCATTCGATATTTATTCATTAATTCTATTATTCCTTACTTCTTCATTATTCATTAACTATATTAGTCTATATTATTATCATATTATTATTATTATTATTATTATTATTCCCCTAACTTTTTTATTACTTAACCTGGCATTATTTTATTAATACTTATTTATTTTATTATTATACTTATATTATTTATTATTTATCATTATTATTTTTATTATTTATTTATTATCTTTTTATTATTTATATTAATTATTATTTATTCTAATTCGGGCCTCATATGCGAATTCGAAAAAAAAACGTACCCCTCTATGTAAGCCCTTTTTCTCATATATCATATTTCCTCACTATATTTTATCAAGTATTTTTTTGTTTATGCTTTCGTACATTACTGGATAAATTAATTCACGAGTGATACTAGCGAGGCTGCACTATGGCCTAGTAATTGCGTACCCTCATACTACGAGGGCTACACTATATATATATAGTTATTGGATTATTCACTTATACTAATCTAATATTAGTTTACTCTCTTTTACTCTTATACTTATTAATCTAGAATATATAGATTCATTAATAACTATTATATACATATCTATATATAATATATATGTATTCTATATATACTATTATTATAGTACATTTATATATATATTCTTCTATATATATATATATATATAATATTACTATTACCTCCCTATTCTATCTCTAATATATTTATATACTCTTATCATATGATATTTTTATAAATATATTATACGTATATATAATATATAAATCATATATAACTCTATATATCCTATACATATTATATAACTAATATATATCTCTAATATACTCTCTCTTCTTATATGATATATATCAGCTATCTTATATATATTATATATATATATATATTCTACATTATATTTTATACCAGGCGGGTATATCCTATATACCTAATATTATATTCTTCTATAGAGTAGTAGTATACCTATATAGGTAGTTATAATGATATATTATATTATTAGTACCTTTAGCGTTTATTATATTATACTAGGTTTTATGCTTAGTATACTATTATTATAATATACACTATGAATTATCTCAATATACTAACTACAGTAATCTTAAATATAATTTTATTCATAACGACTCAGTATATATATGTAGTTCGCAGTATATATTATTATTAACATAGTATACCTACTATATATAAGCCTATATATATATTATATAGGTATACGTTACTAGTATATATGTCGCTAGCGATTTGCAGCTGAGTGTTATAGTGGCGGCTATAATATCTTCATCGGCGGCCTAATATATATATATATATCTTATATTAATCAACTATATTTATATTGCTATAGGTCATATAGTATATATTAATGCCCTTCGTGCATTACTCACAGATAGGCCGGCAGCTGTGAAACATTGCATTAAGTAGAATGTTAACAAGAAGAGAAAGTATTTTATATATATATATAGTAGCTTATATATCTAACTGATGCTACTATATAGCTATATATATATACTACTATATTAATCCGATAGGGTATATTATCTATACTAGTATATATATATACTATATATTATATCTATATATATATAATATAGTATATATATTTATATATCCTATATACATACATATATATAATATATATATAATATATATTAATATATATATATATATATTATATATAGTATATATAATATATTATATAATACTATATATATTTATATATTATATATACTATATATATATATATTATATATTAATATTATATACATAATTATATATATATTATATACATTATATATATATATATATATATATTATACTATATATATATTTATATATATATATAATATATTTCTTATATATTAACATTATATAATATATATTATATATTATATATATATATATATATATAAATTTATATATATATATATATAATATATATATATATATATATAATAATATATATATATATATATATATATATATATATATATATATATATATAATAATATCTATATATATATATATATAGTATAGTATAATATATATTATTTATATACTTTATATATATTTATATAATATAATTATATATATGATATATAATATATATAATATATATATATATATATATATATATATATATATATAATACAATATATATATATAAATATATATATATATAAATATATATTATATATATATATATTATTATATATATTATATATATACTATATTATATATCTATATATATATATATAATATATATATATATATATACTATATATCATATATACTATATATATAACATATATATATTATATATATATAATAAATACTATATATATATATATATATATATATATATATATATATATATATATATATATATATACTATGTATTTAATACTATATATATATATATATATATATATAAATATATATATATATACTATATAATATATATATACTATATATATTATATCTTAATATATATATATATTATATATATATAAAAATATATATTATATATATATATATCTATATATATATAACTATATATATATAATATATATATATATAATAATATATATATATAATATATATTATATATATATATATTAATCTCTCGTATATTATTTTGATAAATTGCTTAGTTATAAAGTCATGAAACATTATCAGCCATTAATTTTCTAAAAATTCTATTATGTAAAATCTGACATAAATGCAATAAAATGTAAATTTTAAACTGTTAGATAATAATATATAATAATGAATAATAATAATAATAATAATAATAATAATAATAATAATAATAATAATAATAATAATAATAATAATAATAATAATAATAATAATAATAATAATAATAATATAATAATAATATAATATAATAATAATAATAATAATAATAATAATAATAATATAATAAAAAATAATAATAATAATAATAATAAGTAATAATAATAACTAATAATAATAATAATAATAATCATAATAATAATTAATAATAATAATAATAAAAATAATAATTTAATATAATAATTAATAATAATAATAATAAAATAATGAATTATATATAATAATAATATATAATAATAATAAAATAATAAAATAAATAATAATCTTAATAATAAATATAATAAAATAATTAATAATAATAATAATGAATAATAATAATAATGAATAATAATAATAACATATATAATAATAATAAATAATATAATATAATAATAATAAATAATTAAAATAATATATAATATAATAAAATAATAATAAAATAATAATTAATAATAATAATAATAATAATAATAAATACTAACTATAATTAATAATAAATCAATAATAGATAATAATAAGAAATAATATAATAATAATAAGTAACAATAATAATAATAATAATAATAATATATATAATAATAATAATAATAATAATAATAATAATTAATAATAATCAATAATATAATAATAATAATAATAATAATAAATAAATAATAATATAATAATAATTATAAATAATAATAATTATATATATTATTGATTATTATAATAATAATAATTAATAATAAAATAATAATAATAATAATAATTAATATTAATAATAATAATAAATAATAAAATAATTAATAATAATAATATATATAATAATAATAATAATAATATAATAATAATAATAATAATAATAATAATAATAATAATAATAATAATAATAATAATAATAATAATAATAATAATAATAATAATAATAATAATAATAATAATAATAATAATAATATAAAAAATAATATAAATATAATAATAGTAATTAATAATATAATAATAATAATAATAAATAATAATTAACGAAAATTATTTCAATTTTTATTTTATTTAACATGTGTATTTTGGAAGAGATGATCTAAAATGTTTTTGCTCTCTCTCTCTCTCTCTCTCTCTCTCTCTCTCTCTTTCTCTCTCTCTTCTCCTCTCTCTCTCTCTCTCTACTCTCTCTCTCTCTCCTCTCTCTCTCTCTCTCTCACCTCTCTCTCTCTCTCTCTCTCTATCTATCTATCTATCTATCTCTCTCTTCAAAAAGTAAGAAATGAGTTTTAAAACAGAAGTATCTTAATATTCTCTGAAATAAGATCAAGTTTTAAATAAGGCATTTAACTCTTCAGAAAAAAAACATATTTATGATTTTTTTTAAGTCATTTCCGTTGAATAAAGAAATTTTAAGTTTAAAGAAAAAGAAATTACTTTAGTTTTGTAGTAAGACAAAAGTCCAAAAGGTCTTCCATTTTACGTTATGTTATTGGAATGTATTGCAAATAAATAACAATAAAAATCTATTACAAACTGAGATTTATAGACCTTGCAGCTTTTCATTTTGTAATAAATAAACTGCTCATTCTCCCCTGCTATCGTTCCTCTTCTTCTCCGCTCTTAAGAATGAGTGCGAAAAAAAAGAATATCTAAAAAGGGATGAATGT
>JABUQX010033696.1:12500-20000 GCA_015478945.1 Trachelipus rathkii
ATATTACACTGTATTATTATTATTATCATTATCACCACAATCACTGTTATTACTATTAGTATGTTTGCTATATATATTTCACTATATATTAATATTATTTACCACTATTCACCATATTAAAAAATTATCATTAACATTATTATTATTTATCATTATCACCAAAATCACTGTTATTACTATTAATATGTTAAACGATATATCACCACCATTCGCGGAAAGATAAATGTGATAGAAGGGGTTTCCAGCCCTTTGCTACCAGTGGAAGAGAATTTGGAAAATTTACTTCATATGACTCGACGATAGACTTGGGAAACGCAGCTCCACCTTCTGCAATTTAGTGTTTTAAATTTCTTCTTTATAATTTTATATTTGTATTTAATTATCCAAAATAGCCAAAAGAAATGATTTGAAAATGAGTTCGCTGCTCCTCCAACCCAAGATTATAACTGAAATAAATTTAAATGTTTAAAATTTTACATTTTTAAAATCAAAAATCGTAATTTTCTTTTTCCTTGAAATTTCTAGCCACCATGAATGAATCAAATGCTTTCTTTCTCTCTCTCTTCTCTTAAAATATTCCAATAAAATCTTCAGTAGATTCCCAGATGACTTCATCTCTTCAATAAATCGCCTCTGACTATCCTTCTTCTTTCCAATCTCTCTCTCTCTTCTGGTCCCTCTGTATTTTGCCTCCCCTCTGGTTTCCACTGAGTCCACACTCGACGACGGTCGAATCATATATGCAATGTGTTTAAATATCTTTATATAAAATAATACATTTTTTTTTTTCCTAACCAATCCCAAGGGTATACCCCACCGATGGCAGGAGTCGGGGTCTCTCGCCTTCCGGGAACTACGGGGTAGGACTAATTCTCCCCCTCCGGGGAGGGTCTCAGGAACCGCCCCGCTCTTTGGTATTTGGGTGTCGCGGGGCGTTCCTCGCCCCTCCCCACGGGTATCGGAAAACGTCCCCCTGGTGTTCCCCCGTCGGCTTCGAGCCCCGCTAACATCTGCCCGTGTAAATACCTTTTACAATACTAAACTTTATATATATATATATATATATATATATTATATATTATATATATATTTACACATATACATACATACATGTATATATACATATATTTAATATATATATATACTATATATATATATATATATATATAAAGATATATATCTCTATATATATATATATAATATATATATATATATATATATATATATATATATATATATATACAGTGGCGTATTTAGGGGGGGGCCAGGGGGGCCATGGCCCCCCCGAAATTTATTAGACACTAAAAAATTTTAAGCATCATATCCGTTAATAATATAAAGTGCAGAAGTTAAATTAGATTTTATATAATTCGTAGCTGTCAGGAACAAATCTCGTAAGTTCATTAGTTAAAAAACTAAACTTAAAACCATCAGAGAAAGATGCAACATAGAATTCAGTTGATTTTGAAGAATGTGTTAAGCCATTGAATCTGAACTGAGTATTCGAAATTGCTGTACAAGAATTAACAAAATTCCCAAATACAGATGCCAATTCTACTTCCGACCCACAGACTATTATCGCATATCCATTTTTATACCATTTTGGATGATTTAATATCAGCATTAGGAGAGAGGTTTTAAATTCCTTGCAATTTGTCAACCGAACGAGTGTAAATGTGTCATATGAGAAGTATAAAAGATTGTGTAAATTATTTTTACAAGGAAGATCGCGAAAGCCCAAATGAAGATTTAGTAAAAGCAGAATGGGATTTATGAAAGTTGAAATGGCATCACAGCACAGTTCGCCCAAAAGCAGCAATAGACGGGCTAGTGTTCGCAGTCGCAATTTCCAAATATTTACATCTTGTTGCAAATACTGGCAATTTTTACCCGTGTTTAATGCTTCAGTAGAAAGAAACTTTTCAACATTAAGACTTCTGAAACCCTACACTTGAGAATACTATGGAGATGAAAGACTTAATTGGACTTGCCCTCCTCTACATACATCGAAATATTGAAATAAAAATTGTCAGGCGATTAAATTTAACATTTTAGGTAAGATGATTTTAGTAATTCATATAATTCTTCCCATTTTTTCTTAGGAATTTAAATATTTTGTCCTTCCATTCTCTGACACACACACCACACACACCACACACATATTATATACTATATATAATTATATATATAATATATATATATTATATATATATAATATACTATATATATATTATATATATATTATATATATATTATATATATATATATATATATATATTATATATATATATATATATTATATTATAGTATAAAGAACAATTTTTGTTTGCCCCCCCCGAAACCAAAATTTTCTGGATGACGGGCAATTGTATATATATATATATATATATATATATATATATATATAAATATATATATATATATATATATATATATAGTATATAAATATAAATTTATTTATTATAGTAAAAATAAATTTAATAAATATATTATATATATATATATATATATATTAATGTCCCTGCTCCTAAAAAAAAATAGCCAATATTTATTTATTCCTTATTATATTTTTTATTTTTTAAGCAAATTTTCCAAACAAACATTTTGTAAAGGTTTCCAAAAAACTTATTCCTTTTCCTGTAGCTATTGTAGTTTTTGAAGAAATAGTGTTTTTTTTTTTTTTTTTTTTTTTTTTTTTTTTTTTGTTTTTTCCGCACTAAACTTGGACGCAGCGATTCCAACAATGTATTCCCTTTCCCTGTAGCTATTGTAGTTTTTGAAGATATCTGATTGAAAAATCAATATTTTGCTGTTTAATGAAATGACCATATAAGCCATGTATATATATATAAATATTATAATATATATATATATATATTATAATATATATATATATATATATATATATATATTTATATTTATATATATATATATATATATATATATATATATATAATATATATATATATATATATATATATATATATATATATTATATATAGGGGCATGCTAGGTGTGAAAAGAATTAATAAAGTGAGGAATGAACGTATTAGAGAGTGGTGTGGTGTGAAGAAAGGGGTAAATGAGAGAATAAATTAAAGTATTCCTATATAATATAAATAAATGGAAAAGAATGGATGAAGTCGGTTGTTTTAAGCGGATGTATAGTGACGAGTGTGCTGGGAATCGACGGCTGGGAGACCGAAGAGAAAGTGGATTGAGTCGGTGAAACGATGTCTGAAGGAGGAAATGTGGAGTTTGGGCAGAGGCGAGATAAAGGGGGCATGATAGGAGAAGAATGGCGGGGGTTTTGTATGGGGGCTATGGTTCTGGCCCACCTGGGCCAGGGGATGCACCTTACATTGACGATTTACGCATAAGTGAGGGTTCCGTCGCGGTCCTATATGCTCATAGGTGGAATGGATTTCTTCTTGTGACGAGCTCTCACTAATTAATGGTACAGAGGGGGCGGTAAGGCTGGGCTTTCTTTTCGACGTTTGTCATGTTCCTCCTACTGCTTTTCTTTTCCGATGCTTGTACAGCACCTTACCCCCAATCTTGGGGCAAAGAGGAAGGTGAAGAAAGATTTATTATATATAATATATATATATATATATATATATATATATATATATTATATATATATATATATATCTATATATATATATCTATATATATATTTATATAATTTATATTTATCTTATATATATTATATATATATATATATATATATAGTATATATTATATATATATATATATATATATATATATTTATATATATTGTGCTTTTGTCGCTCCCCTCCTACGAGAAACGGGCTACCTCGAGATATTGTGCCACCACAGGAGGCTGGACCTAAAGATACGTTAAAAAAAAGCATGTTGAAGTTGTGTCCGATGTACGTTAAGGCTTAAGGCACGGCAGTCTAGCAAGAGACGTCAGTGGTAAAAATAACTTTGACATTGGGGGAGGAGGGGGCTTTATTGATTTTAAATTTATATTCTTGAAGGAAGGGATGTTGCCCAGAGATGCAGGGATGAGAAGAGACAGTGTTATGTGGATTTGACGGTCCAAAGTTTGTAACGTAGGGGATATGCGGATATAGTTTTAAGGTTATTTGTGTGTTAATGTGTTAAGTAATGGAGTATCTGGAGGTTGGGGGGAAGTGTGTTGTATATGTTAGAATAGTATAATACTGGTGTGATTATTTTCTTTCTACTTGGGGGGGATTACTGTAATGTTTAATGCAAGGAGTAATCTATTGAAAGTGATTTACTATAAAATTGATAGTCTATCATGTCAGTGGTTTTAAAAGGAGAATTTTTGTTTCAGTTAGTAGATGATGGATGGATGAGTGTAGAGGGAAAGCAGACTTTTATCATCCTGTGAGTTTTATTTTGCACGGTTCCAATTTCAGAACATTGGATTGTGATATTGTCCAAGCCCAAGCAGGTGATGCATAATTTAAGAAGGAGCAGATGTATTTGTCTGTATGTATTATTGTGAGTTTCTTTATGTTGGCCAAAGTTTATTCCAGTTAGTGTTTTTCCAAATGCATTTAATTTATGTGGTGGCAATTTGAAGTGATAAAATTATGGTGGTGTGTGTGTGTGGTTGTGTGTGTGTGGTGGTGGTGGTGGTGTGTGGTGTTAGTGGGGGGGCATGTCATATGTGTGTCCTAGGTCAAAACTAGGGTGGTGAGTTGTTTGTTGAGAGAAATCTATTGTTTGATAGGATTATTGCTGGGTGGATGGTAGATTCCCTTCTGTGTGGGGTGAGTAAGATAAAAAGTGGGATTTTTAGAGGTGATGCAGTTATTCTGTTCGTGTGTTTATAGCCATTTTTCCAGATGGTTTAATATATTGTGCAGTTCCCCTGCATGCTTTACGAGTATAATTTATTAACAGGATTTTTTTAGCTATCGATTGTTAATCATCCAGAATAACTAATTAATTTTAATGGAAGGGGAAGTGTTGGTGATTGAAGGGCAGCGTCATATGTGGCGATTAAGACGGCGCGAAAATGAGCGTGGTGTAGGTGAAAGATGGCTCCCTGGAGACTCCATTAATATAATTTGCATGAACGAATGAGTTTCTGCGACCCTTGAATGAAATTATAAGAAGAATCTAATAGATGTGGAGAAACCCCGAATAGGAAATTTTTTTGCTTTTTTTTTTTTTTTTTTTTTACTTTTTTTATTGGTTATATTTTATGTTTTAAGACTCTGTCTATTAAAAGGTGACAGGGTATTCTATCAATAGCTTTGTTGATGTCTATTGGTACAAGGGGAGAGTACGTCGACAAGAGGAAGTTTGGTTAAAACCCGTGAGAATGTGTCGAGTTAGATCGGTTAGGAAAATGGTAGTAGAGTAGTAGAGTAGTAGAGTAGTAGAGTGGTAGTAGTGGTAGTCGGAAACAATGTTGTGAGTCTGATAGGGTGATAAATGGGAAATTCTAAGGGGGAATTAATTTTTCAAATACTTTGGATATTGTAGAAAGTAATGATAAAGGTCAGTATGAAACTGGTTTATTACATGGTTTGTTTGGTTTGTTTGGTTTGTTTGGTTTGTTTAGTTTGTTTGGTTTGTTTGGTTTGTTTGGTTTGTTTGGTTTGTTTGGTTTGTTTGGTTTGTTTGGTTTGTTTTAAGTTGTTGGTTTGTTTGGTTTGTTTTGGTTTGTTTTGGTTACTGTTTGGGTTTGTTTGGTTTGTTTGGTTTGTTTAGTTTGTTTGTTTGTTTGGTTTGTTTGGGTTGTTGGTTTGGTTTGTTTTGGTTTGGTTTGGTTTGGTTTAGTTTTGTTTGGTTTTGTTTGGTTGTTTGTTTGGTTTGTTTTGGTTTTGTTTTAGTTTGTTCTGGTTTTTTGGTTTGTTTGGTTTGTTTGGTTTGTTTGGTTTGTTTGGTTTGTTTAGTTTGTTTGGTTTGTTTGGTTTGTTTGGTTTGTTTGGTTTGTTTGGTTTGTTTGGTTTGTTTGGTTTGTTTAGTTTGTTTGGTTTGTTTGGTTTGTTTGGTTTGTTTGGTTTGTTTGGTTTGTTTGGTTTGTTTGGTTTGTTAGGTTTGTTTGGTTTGTTGGTTTGTTTGGTTTGTTTGGTTTGTTTGGTTTGTTTGGTTTGTTTGGTTTGTTTGGTTTGTTTGGTTTGTTTGGTTTGTTTGGTTTGTTTGGTTTGTTTAGTTTGTTTGGTTTGTTTGGTTTGTTTGGTTTGTTTGGTTTGTTTAGTTTGTTTGGTTTGTTTGGTTTGTTTGGTTTGTTTGGTTTGTTTGGTTTGTTTGGTTTGTTTGGTTTGTTTGGTTTGTTTGGTTTGTTTGGTTTGTTTGGTTTGTTTGGTTTGTTTGGTTTGTTTGGTTTTGTTTGGTTTGTTTGGTTTGTTTGGTTTGTTTGGTTTGTTTGGTTTGTTTGGTTTGTTTGGTTTGTTTGGTTTGTTTGGTTTGTTTAGTTTGTTTGGTTTGTTTGGTTTGTTTGGTTTGTTTGGTTTGTTTGGTTTGTTTGGTTTGTTTAGTTTGTTTGGTTTGTTTGGTTTGTTTGGTTTGTTTGGTTTGTTTGGTTTGTTTGGTTTGTTTGGTTTGTTTGGTTTGTTTGGTTTGTTTGGTTTGTTTGGTTTGTTTGGTTTGTTTGGTTTGTTTAGTTTGTTTGGTTTGTTTGGTTTGTTTGGTTTGTTTGGTTTGTTTGGTTTGTTTGGTTTGTTTGGTTTGTTTAGTTTGTTTGGTTTGTTTGGTTTGTTTGGTTTGTTTGGTTTGTTTGGTTTGTTTGGTTTGTTTGGTTTGTTTGGTTTGTTTGGTTTGTTTGGTTTGTTTGGTTTGTTTAGTTTGTTTGGTTTGTTTGGTTTGTTTGGTTTGTTTGGTTTGTTTGGTTTGTTTGGTTTGTTTGGTTTGTTTGGTTTGTTTGGTTTGTTTGGTTTGTTTGGTTTGTTTGGTTTGTTTAGTTTGTTTGGTTTGTTTGGTTTGTTTGGTTTGTTTAGTTTGTTTGGTTTGTTTGGTTTGTTTGGTTTGTTTGGTTTGTTTGGTTTGTTTGGTTTGTTTGGTTTGTTTAGTTTGTTTGGTTTGTTTGGTTTGTTTGGTTTGTTTGGTTTGTTTGGTTTGTTTGGTTTGTTTAGTTTGTTTTTGTTTGGGAGTGTTTGATATTGCTTAGTTTGTTTAGTTGGTTGGGAATGGTTTGCTTTGTTTTGTTTGTTTGTTTGGTTTTATTATTGTTTGTTTGTTTAATAAATTCTTATTGGTTTTGTTTGTTTTGTTTGGTTTGTTTGGTTGTTTTGGTTTGTTTGGTTTGTTTGTTTAGTTTGTTTGGTTTGTTTGGTTTGTTTAGTTTGTTTGGTTTGTTTGGTTTGTTTGGTTTTGTTTGTTTTGTTTTAGTTTTGTTTTGGTTTTGTTTGGCTTGTTTTGGTTTTGGGTTTGGTTTGGTTTGGTTGTGATTTGGTTGTTGGTTTGTTTAAGTTTGTTGTGGTTTGTTTGGTTTTGGTTTGGTTTTGTTTGGTTTGTTTGGTTTGTTTGGTTTGTTTGGTTTGTTTAGTT
>JABUQX010033696.1:27500-32516 GCA_015478945.1 Trachelipus rathkii
TAATAATAATGAATAATAATAATAATAATAATAATAATAATAATAATAATAATATTAATAATAACAATAAAATAATAATAATAATAAATAATATAATAATAATAATAATAATAATAATAATATAATAACATTATTAGTATTATTAATTATATTATTAAATTAGTATTTATTATTATTATTATTATTATTAATTAATATTATTATTATTATTATATTATTATTAGATTATTATTAATTAATTAATTATTATTATTATTATTATTATTATTAATTATTAAATTTTATTATCATTATTGTTATTATTATTATTATTGTTTATTATTATTAATTATTATTATTAATTCTTATTATTATTATTATTATTAACTTTTATTTTTTAATTTTTATGTGTTTTTAAATTTTGTTAGAACATTTTAATTTTAAAATTATTATTATTATTATTATTAATATTATTGTTATTACTTATTATTAATTTTACTTTAGTAATAATTAATTTTTCTGGCAAATGAATGTTAATTTTAAAATTTTGGTAAATGCCATATGTAACAAGTGAAAGTAAAATACGTTTTGGCAAGTTCCAAGCTTTGGTAATTGGTAAAATAAATATTATAATAATATAAATATATTTATATATATATATATAAATATATTATCATATAATTAAAATATATAATTATATATTATATATATATAATTTATTAATATATATATATAATATTATATATATATATATTTATTATATATATTAATTATATAATATATATATATATATATATATATATATAATATATATAAATATATATAGGCATTTATATACAAATCGATACTATAACGAAATTAGACATAGAGATATAACCAAACAATGCAGATATAATAATATAAATATATAATATATATATATATATATATATATATATATATATATAAAATATATATATATATATATATATTATATAATATTATATATTATATAATATATTATAATTACATATATTATAATATATATAATTAGTAATATTATATATATATATATTATATAAATATAATATATATATATATAATTATATATATATAATTTGGTTTTTGCATATATATATAAATATATATATATAATATATATATTATATTATAATATATATATATATATATATATATATAATATATATATATTTTATATATCGTTATGTGATAATATAATATATATATAATATATAATATATATAATATATAAATAATATATATTATAGTATATATATATATATATATATATAATATATAGTCATAATGTTATATATATATATATACATATATATATATATATATCACACTATATAGTATATATAATAATATATATAATATAATATTATATATATATAGATATAATTACATATAATATAATATAATATATATATATAGTATATATATATAAATATATATATATAAATATAATATATATATATATATATATATATATATATATATAATATATATATATATAATAGTATAAGTATTAATATATATATATATAATATATATATATATATATATATATATAATAATATAATATATAATAATATTATATATAAAATATATATATTTAATATATAATTTATATTATATATATATATATTATATATATATATATATATATATATATATATATATATAAATATATATATAATATATATATTATATATATATATATATATATTTTAAACAACTGAAAATATTTTTTTATGAAATAACTTTCTTCAGCATTTGTTTAGATATATTTGTATGGTGTGTTTATAACTAACAGCTGGAACTATATTTTCTTCTTACAAATTTGGTTATAATACCCTATTTTGATGTAAACATTCAAACTTTACAAAACAGGAAAATCTACTACAAAACATTTCCGATATATTTTTGCTGGAGCAAATTTATCTGGCAGCTATATAATTTGATTTAAAGATATTGCAAAGCAACTGTTTAAAATCTGTTAAAAACATTAATCTGCCGTGCAAAAATGTTTGTAACTGAAAATTATATTTTCCTTTATATTTAGAATATTTGATTTATATATTTGATAACTTATCTTTAGGAAAAAATTTTCCCTGGGAATAATTAAAATAAAAAAAAGCCCCCCTTTAATTTCCTTTACAATTGCTTTGTGCTTGACTTTTTTCTGGGATAACAGGACTCAATCTGTGTTCTGTTCCCTGGAAATAATATTTTTAACCTTACAAGTCATGAATATTCAGAATATTTCACTTAAATATTTTCCGTAACAGAATATAATATTAAATCAATCTGCTTCACTTTTTATAGTACAGTTATTCAGGAATGTTTATAACTTGCAACAATTTTTCCATTACAAATCCATTATATTCAGCATTTTCAATTTAAATACCCAACAACACTTCTCTACCAACAACATATTTTGTAACACTGCTATGCAGCAGTATTTATAACTGGGAACTTTATTATATAATAATTGAACATTTCCCATTGAAAATAAGGCAACACATTTTTATTAACTCTGTCAGCAACACTTTTGAGATACAGCTATGTATCAGTTTTTATAACTGGCAACTATTTTCAAGAAAAAAAAATTTAAATTCAACATTTTTAATTTAAACAACTGGCAACACATCTTCATAAAATCTGGCAACAAAGCTTTTCCTGACACATTTAAGCAACAGAGTTCATAAAACGTTAATTAACGTTCTTCCTAAAGAGTCATCTGTGTTTTTCCCACCAAGCTTCATTTTCTATTCTTTTTTAAAAAACATTTCATTAAAAATGTTTTCCAAAAATACGTCTCAACTAATCAATATATATATATATAATATTATATATAATATTATAATAATATATATATATATATAATATATTTATATAATATAAATATATTATTAATATATATAATATATATAATATAATATGTATATATATAATATATATAAATATATATATATATAAAGTGAAATAATTTAAGAGGCATAAAATATATATCTTAAAAGGAGATTCGGGAGCTGATCTTTTATAATGTCTTCGATCTTTACTGTTCATAACGTATCCATTCTAAGACGGTGAAATTTTTGTTACACTTAATAATACAAATAATTAATAATAACACTAACGAACTTATAGCAACTAAGATGTTTGCTGCTTAGAAACAGGTCTGTTCTACGTTAGCGAGAAACTCATATGGTTCATTAAATAAGTCAAATAATCACCACAGAACTTAACAGATTTATAACAACGTAGACCTTTACTCCTTTGAATATTTCCGTTTAAAGGAAGAAATCTCACCAATCACATTATAAAAGTAAAATAATTCCTATACAACGCTTAACAGACATTTATCAACAAAATTTAATTCTTGTAATAGTCATATATATATATATATATATATATATTATATATATATAATATATATATATATATAATATATATATAATATATATATATATAATATATAATATTATATATAAATATATATATATATATATATAATATATATATATATATATATAATAAATTATATATATTATATATATATATATATATATATATATATATATATATGTATATAATATATAATAAATTATAAATGCAGGAAAAAAAATAAAAAAAATATGTTTTCTGGCAGAGACGTGAATAACGTAGGCAAGCGTTGTCGGAGACAAGGAAGCCTGTAGAACAGCTGACAACAGAAAAAAGTTATGAAGGTCACCAAATGTAAGGCTATATTTCGTCAGTAGGCAAGGTTTTTAGGGTAAAAATAAACAGTCGTGATTAGACAATATAATTCCTTATTTCACCTTTTTTAACAACAAAATATATTATTTAAAAGAATTAGTTCAATGCACTTATTTATCCTTATTCCAGTAATTAATTAACATTCCAAAATAACTCTGAATTATTTATAACTCTAAAGATTAGTCGTCTTAAAAACAAAATTATCACAATATGATCTAAGGGCACAACACATCTATAATAAAAGAAAGAAAGGGAAACGTCCTGAATATTGATACAACACACAATAGGTAATGCGTATTTATTCACATTTATATATAACCCATATAGATGCATATAAATACGTGATACCATTGGAATTTAATATTCACTTACTTAAAACTATGATGAGCATTATATTCATATTTATCATTCCTAGATAGATACATATATAATGCACAACAGTTAATTTGGATGACTTACCAATTGTTTTATTAATGATTCTTTTAGGGTGGCAACAGCGCCGATAATATTGAATACAGAATGGGCGGCAACGCTATACAATTTAGGAAGTGAAAAATGTCAATCACTATTTTAATGTTAATTACAAGTTTTAATAGGCACTGAAATGTTAATGCCTAACCTATTACAAAAGAAAATTATAAGAACATAATTTATAATAACAGATATCACAAAAACTTAAGACAACCGCCGAAGAACAAACTCAGTAACTAATGACTCAGTTTAGGGCGTGAGATGGAGATTCATATTTGATTGACTCAAAATAAAGTCACGGGAGTTTTGTGTTTATATATTAAATATATATATATATATATATATTATATATATATATATTATATATATTATTAATATATATATATATATATATATATAATTATATATAATATATATATATAGTAAATATATATATAATATATATATTATATATATATTATATATAAAGTGTCTCCAAAAAAAACGGGCCCCAACTTTCGAATTTTTTATTTTTTCTTAATTTTTTGTCGCAATTAAATGAAAAACTTCAGTTATAACTGATATAACATGATTTATTTGTTGTTTAGAATCAAATAAAAACATGATAGACATTTTGGTCCTTTTCATCGTTCAGTCTAAGAGCCTTTGTTCGAGATGAACCTCCATTTAGCTCGTGCATTTCTTGAGGGCGGCAGCACAAAGTTCTCTTCTCCAAAGACGTCCCCCTTACAAAAAACAGATCGAGGAATGGCTTAATCCTCCTCCCTGATAGTTCCTTGATTTTGAGTGATGTCTGGT
>JABUQX010033697.1:0-7500 GCA_015478945.1 Trachelipus rathkii
ATAATAGAAAGCTCATTAACCACTCTAGAAGTCCATCAAAAACCCATAATAATAAAAATACAAAAAGCATTTCTTTTAACGTCCCAAGAACAATAAAAATAATTATGAAGCACAGTTGCCCTCAGGAATGCCCAGATTAAACCTATATATAATAAATAGAATAATACTTAAAATCAGCATCCATCTAACTCCTATCACCCAATTTAATATATATATAATATAATATAATATAAATAATAATATAATATAATATAAATAAATTAATATATATATAATAAATATTATTATATAATATACGAATAATATATATATTGATATATATATACATATATATATAATATAAATTAAAAATAAAAATAAAAAATTAAGAAACCGCATTGACGCCTCTAGAATGTCCCAGCAATCATAAATAAAATAAGAAATTACTTTAAGAACACAATGCTTTAGCGTATTTCCTCTAACTATAAACCCAGCCAGATTAAGCCATCATATAAGTAGCCGCAACTTGCCTCTAGAAATGTTCCCAGGTTCAGATTCATTAAATAATATCAATAATAAATAAATAATAATAAAACCGCATGGCCTATCTAAACATCAATAATAACAACCAATAATAAAATAATAACTAAAAAAAATTAAGAATCCCATTGGCCCCTCTAGATTTTCCCAGTCAACTCATAAATAAATTTAGAATAATACGTTGAGAAGCCGCATGGTCCTATAATGACTGTCCCAGTCAACCAATAAAAATAATAATAAGAAGTGCATTGGCCCCTCTAAATTCAATTCATCCTAAAGATTAAATAAATTCAACAAATTATCATTTTATAAAATCTAAAAAACTTCACGCCAATTCTTATCCTCAAAGCAAAAATCTAACCTCCTCGTTGCTTTACGTAGCCTCTTCAGCTTATCTATGTCTTTTTTAATAAGGGTCCTAAAATTGTAGACAATATTCAAATACTGGGCTAACATATCTATTATACAACCATATGCAAAAACAATATAATAAATTAGTCTGTCATTTTAGTTTTAATTCAGGATCTGCATTTTGATGGGGTTCAAAATCTTACGGAGTTACAAATTACAATGGCCAATCAGTTTGTTGAAAATGAAAAAAAAAATATATTCTTTATAAAAATTATATATATATACAGTTTTATTTTTAATTTTCTTCTAAATGGTTAGTAAATTAAATTAATTATACAAAAAAATAGAAAATAATTAAAATATTTATTTTAGAAAAATAACTAAACAAAAAAAATTCAATAAAACAAAAAAAAAAACGATATTAGGAAAAAAACCAAGTTAAAAAAATCAATTGATTTTTTCATTTGATTTTTTCGTGCAAACCCTGATATATGCACATTTTCCAAACGTTGAATTTTTCCAAAATTTAATAATGTTATTTCATATTTTTTTCAAACATGGCTTTAAAAAAAAAAAGAATATGACAAAAAGTTTTATTCAATGGCTAATTAATATAATAATAATATTTACACACTTAAACAATATAAGTACTTTATATTACGAGTAGGCCTACTACGTACTCATAAAACAACTTAAAATTTTTTTTTTTTGTTGGGCATTTTAAATGGCTGTATTTCTAAAACAAGCAAATACCCCCAAATTCAATATTGCAGGGTGAAGAGGAAAATCCTATTTAGTTAGTATATGTGTGAAAATTCAGATTTTATTTTTTAGCACTACCCCATCAAATATTAAGTTCAATACCGATTTTTTTCCGAAAAAATTGAATTTTTGGACACCCTGTAATTTTTTAAAATTAATACCAAACTTCAAATAAAGATTTAAATATAACTATTACTTTAGTAAGTATCATCACACAATATTTTTTATCGCGGAAATACGTTCACCCTCAAACAAGAGAAACTCTCCAAAAATGAAATTTCTTCATTTTTAACACAATTTTTCGATTTTATTTCATGGTTGAAATATTATTTCCCAAAAAAAAACAGGAAAGGCCCAATGTACCTTAAAGTATCCCTAACAAAAATCACCCTCATGGAAAATTTGGATAAGAATTACCAATATGGAGATATGTACTTAAAATGTTACCTCTATTAAGTGATAATTTTGCTCCACCTGGTCAAACATTTTGTCTCACCCTGTTACAACCAGAGTAAAGCTACAAAAACGAATGGTGGTTTAACTTGCCAGGGGATAACATTAACCCAGCAAATAAAAGTTTTCAAAAAAATTATGTTCTGAAAAATCCATTATTTTGGTACGGAAAAAAATGGATAGACCCATATATATATGTATATAATATAATAAAAATAATATATATATATAATATATTATAATATATATTAGATATAAAATCTCCTTTACACACTTGTATTATTTATTATAGTATCATGTATAATATATATATATATATATATATATATAATATTAATATTATATAAAATATATAAATATATATATATATTTATATATATATATATATATAATATATAATAATAATAATGAGTACCTTACAAGGCATTTTGGCTTTTTCTTTGGTTTCTTCACGACCCGTTTTTCGACGTTTACGCACGGCGACAACTGTTATTTACGTATTTGAATCCACAAAATTTATATTTGATAATAAGTGTCTGATATTGAATTAATGCTTAATTCACTATGTCAATCAAAAATTAAATTTGGAAAGACTGTGGTAAGTCATATATGACCTTTTTAGTTACTTTAATCACAAGTAAAATGAACTATAAAAAGTAGTTGCCGAAAATATTTGGATTGGTTTTGGTTTTGGTTGAGGCAAGCACTTAAATAACAAATTTATTGTTTTTTATTGCAGTTTTGTTTTGTTTATGTGGAAATAAAAATTTAAATTCTTCTTCTTTATCCCAACTCTATATACAAGATCATCAATAGTTCGTGTTTTTTTTAAAAAAAAACTTTTTCTCTCTGTGAACACATAATCCATTTAAATCATCTCAGAATAGGTTACCTTTAACCTCTTTCTTAACTCTTCTTAATGTGAATGATCTCCCAATTGTGCAAGTCGTTGGTGGAAGAGTTAAAGATTTTATTGCTTGTTTAAAACAACAGGAGAAAAAAGCGCAATGTTTTAGGATCAGTTCAGTATTAGCACACATTTCGTTAACATCTAACCCTTGGACCCCATCTGATTTCTTCCATAAGTTGAACCATGATTATGCTTCACCTTTCCAGTTCTCAAAATTGTATATAGTTCTTTCAAATGATTCCAATTTATTCTGTTTTTATTCAATTATAAAAAATTTTTAATTCTAGAAGGATGTAAAATACAGAGATAATGTTGGTATTTCTGCTTTGCGTCCGAGAAAATCTGATCATGCAGAGACGAAATCAATGAATCTAGGTATTGGTATAAAATAGAGAAAACTAAAACTTAATCCGCCACAGAACTACATGAAAAAGCTTAGTCTTGCATATTTGCTTTGGACACTATACGAGCATTGAGAATTTCTATAAAAAAAAAAAATTTCTGAAGTTCAACACCTGCACAAAAAGTCCATATGAAACCAGACGACGACATGTTTTCAGTCCCTCCTATTTTTTCTACTACTATCTAAACATCTTATCAAACATTCGTGACGACACCCATCACCAGATTGATAGTTTAGTTATGAAACCATGTTCAGTACAGGCTCAAGTAAAGAGGGAATATCTTGCCATCTTGATAACTAAGCAAATAATTAATTTTCCTTTTGCTAACGAAAGTTGAAATGCTGCTGCTGTTCTGTGGCCTTAGTTACTTCTGAAACTATCAGATGACAAAGTTTCCAAAACTGATTTTAAATGTGAATAAAATTTTCAAAAACAAAAATTTTGATGGCGTGGGACCGTTATTTTGTACCATCTTGTTTCGCTAGCATTGGTATAATCATTATCAGTTTCCTACGCAATGATTTTCACGAAAAAAATCTCTTATAACTGCTCACTGTTGCCTAAATGATTTTGAAATCGGACAAGATTCAAAGGCAAATAACAACTAAGATTTTTAAGAAATGAGAAATCACAGTGGAAAAAAATTTGGCCTTGGGACATTGATTATTATTTTCTGTACTCCCATTTTCTTTTCCAGCCATGGTGAGCATCCATCAAAGTCCAAGTCCAACGACTTATCATATTTCAAATGTAAGCTTCTCTGGAGTCAATAAAATGACTTCTTCTATATCTTCAGCTTTTAGAATTTTTCAACTGATGGTAAAACCTAAAAATTGCTTCTTCTAACTTTTTCAACTCGGTCTGGTTATCAACGCGAAACGAGACGCCCAGTGGGCATTGGCAGCGCTCCACGTGCCCAGAAATGGTTGGTCTGACATGGTTCTTCCGCTAAAAGAGTGAAAATAGTATTGTCACGTATCGTTCACTTCGCTCCAATCCAATGTTTTTGACAAATTAGTTGGTTTCTGCCGATATTGATATGAGCTCGATTCTGGACCCATGGTGTGAGTGTATTTTGGATTACGCGTGATGCCACTTGAGTGAAGATGGCTTCCAGTAAGACAGCATCACCATCTTCAAACCTCTGGAATTCTAACGACAAATCGAAAAACTAGCGCACGTATTGCCAGTACTGCCATCGAACAGAGCTGATAGATCATTGGGTTCCACAGAAGATCCAAATTGAGAATTGATGTGCAACAACTATTTTTTCGATAATTAAAATGTTCAGACATTATTTAATGTCATAAAAGGAGCGAGTTAACACGTTGTTAATAAAATTGATGTGTTCCAAAATTTCTACCCTGTTACAGCAAAACTGTATTGCCACTGAAATTAACATGGTCCTTGCTATAGTGAGAAAGTCTTTGTATTTAAGATTGGATCTGACAATAAAATGAACCCAAACCCTCTTTTGACGCGAAGGCGCTAGAATAACACGCATTAATTACTAGGGGGAAGAAGGTGCCTTTTAATCTTTTTGAATATACTAACAACGTATTGTATTGATTTAGCCAATCGTATAAAGATGAGCTCACTTATCCTCCTTGTGATATCTTACTTAAAGTTGGTTAAGTGTCGATGAGTGGTTTGCAGGATTTTTAATAAATGTCAAATATTTAGAATTGTCGTTTGTAATTCTACTTTGGATTATTTAATAACTACTGCTCCTATATGAACGATTTTTCATACAGTTTGTGATGTCATACGGCAGATGTGGGAGCTTCATTCATATGATTAATTAATACAGGTACCGACAATACTCGGACGGCATTAGCACTGCCATGCAATGTGAACACTAAAAGTATGAGTGAACCATACCATCACTCAATGTCTCACGTGTTTGTCGAATGTCATAAGAGTAATTAAATATCCTAGAGGCAGCCTGCTTAATTACAAATTGTATCCAGTTTGATTGATAATGAATTTAAATATCGTTTTTTTGCCTTTTAATATTTGCTAGCAATCTTTGTATAGGGAATTTATGTATTTATATCAGTGACGTATATAATATATGTATATAGTTATAGTTTAATTATATTATATATATCTGATATAGATAGTAGGTATATTATAGTAGGTATTTAGTATTAATTAGTTATAGTATATTAAGATAGATAATTTATAATATAATATGTATAGGTATAGTAGGATTATATATTAATATAGGTACTAGTATATATTAGTGACTAGTAAAATAGGTTTATACGTTTATATGTATAAGTAGTAAATGAAATGCTAGCGTATATCATATATAATTATATATATATAGGGTGGAAGTATAGTATATACTAATATATATATGAAATATAGTATTAAAGAGGGGCAAGATAACACTTGCTGGACTGTTGAAAGGATGGAGTGTTATGGTAAAGTGAAGAGTTAGAGGCAATAAATAGGTTGAATTAAATTTAGAGAACTTTGTGGGTATAGGATAGGTGGTTAGGCATAATAATGTAAAAGAATTCATTAGATTCGGACTCGTCCAGAAATTTTTAATAAAATTGATAAATATAGAACGAATAAAAATAAAATAAGAACTTAGAAAAATAAGCAGGAGATTCATATTAAAATTTTATATGTGGGTATTAGATCTGAGGACAGCTTTAATCAAGTAAGGTTTCGGCGGCATTAGAAAAATAATTTTATTTGTGAGTTGGCCTAAGGCAGCATCCAATATTGTGGGGATTTGGTGAAGCCCCATATTTATTGTATGTGCGGCGCCGTATTCCGTAAAAAGCGGACCTAAAATCTGTAATTGCGTTTGCAGACAATTTGAGTGGGGTTAGGGAGAAGCGAAACGCGCTGGGTTCTATTATTTTGTATTGAGGACGTCCGTATTAGTAAATAGCGGTGGAGTCATTTGATATATAGTATGTTTTGATTTAATATGCTGTGTGACTCGTTTCATTGGTAGTTGCTGTGGTCGTGTTTTAGGGTTTTTTTCATGAAACCTAATTTTTTGTAGAAGTGTTATTCGTAATTCAAGCGTCTTATGGTCTAATTTATTATTTTCGATGTACATCAAACTTGAATATAAATATAAGAGCATTAGATGGCGTTTCTTATTTATCGCACAAATATGCACATATACGTTTTTTTGATTATTTGGAAAAGATTTAGTGTATACATCTAGCTAAATGTCGGAATTTCAAAAGCCTACTTTGTACTGAGAGTACATACAATTTTCATAAATCTAATAAAACACCTAACATTTGCATTTGGCCTGTATAATAGTATATACTATATACCCATCTATTGTATATTTCAAGTTTTGAAGTCATTTCAGATAAAAAAAAAAATTTGATTTATTAGCAGATTAAAATAAAAAATGAATTAAAAAAAATAGTGACTCATGAAAAAAATGAAAAGCCGAAACAATGACTACAGACACAGAAAAACACCTTTGAAAATGACTGTCAGAGGTAAAAAAAAGCTGCTGTTTGCTTTAAACCCCATCAAAATTGGTCTGTAAAATTAAGAATTTATGTCCATTTTAGTGGGGGCTAAAATTGGGGTTCCCAAAATCCCAATATTGGATCCTCCCATTAATAAAAAACAAAGAAAATATAAATTGTTGCCCTAAAAAGAGCACTCTTTTTATGGCAAAAATTTATCAGTGTCCTACAGTTTGAAACATAAGTCTGAAATATATTTATAACTGAAGTACAGCCAGGATAGGGTGAGGCAGAGTAGGAGGAGCTAGAGAGTAGGGTGTTAGCTATGGCAAGTTGCAAATTGCTTTTCAGCGGAAAAGTTGTGTTGATATATATATATATATATAATATTATTATATATATATATATATAATTATATATATATATATATAATATATATATATATATATATATATAGAGTAATAATTATATATATTTTATATATCGTATATATATATTTTATAATAATTCATATTTATTTTCAGCAAATTGATGTTAAAAATAAAGATTTGGTAGAAAAAATAAAGCTTGAAATATAATCAAGTTGGAACTGAAATATTGCCTAAGCGATATATAGAAGTCACTTGTCCTCCTCTATGGCTGA
>JABUQX010033698.1:0-7500 GCA_015478945.1 Trachelipus rathkii
AGAAGAGATATATATATAATATTATATATATATATATATATATATATTATATATATTATATTATAATTATATAATATATATATATATATATATATATAATATATAATATATATAATATATATTTATATATATTATATATTTATATTTAATTATATTTATTTTATTATATATATATTATATATAATATATCAATATATATATTATATAATATAATATATATATATATATATATATATATTTTTATATATATATAATAATATATATATTATATATATATATATATATATATATTATATATATATAATATATATATATATATTATATATATATATATATCAGCGTTCCACACTCAAATTTTATATATTATTTCCTGACAGTCCCCCCCCCCCCCCCCTGACTTTCCCTGACATTCCCTGACCGCAAATCGCAAATTTTTCCCTGACCAAGCGTGTTCGTTATTTTTGGCATATAAAATATCTATTAATCATTATTGCAGCTTATTTCTCAGTTCATACATTAAATTAATGTGAAAATTTGCTTTAGAAACTGTTCATCATTTAAAATGATTAAAAAAAATTTTTTTTTTTAATCAGCCTATACCTTCCCATAGCCGTCCAACGCACTCCTTTTTTTATTTTTTCCAAAAAGGAAACAGTTTTATTTATACTAAAAGGAAATAAATTAAAAGTTTACATTAATGGACTAGGTGAATAACGTCCACTGTGATCACAAAGTTCTAAATGGGGAGATTTAGGTTAACTTTTTCTTCTCAAGTATCTGAATTTGATTTTATAGCGTTTTTATTCTGTCAAAGCTTTCAGTTTTAACATCTTTCTCTGCTCTTTAAGTTTATAGATCTGTATGGATAATTTTCTTTTTTCCACCTTTTTATTCTCTTTTTTCTTTTTGGTTCTGTTTTGACTCTTGAGATGTTCTTAATATCTCCTAGTGGGCAGCTCTTACATTTGTCAACATTTTTTGCGTGTAGGAAATTTATGAATACTTTCATGAGATTCTTATAGCATTGTGCACTGTTCTTTAAGAAATCCAGACTATTTTCTTTCAGATTCTCCACTAAAATTGCTTAATTTAGTAGAAAACCCCTCCTTCCACTGTCGCATTTCCATGCGAAAATATCAGTCCTAATTTAATAATTTGCCAATTCCACATAACATTGATTCCCAAGTACTATAGAAAAAAAAAAAACTAATCAAGTCTCTTAGAAAAACAATCACCATCCACAAAAAAATTTTGAATTTTAATTCAAGGGTAGAATGAGCTTAATCCAAAGTAGAGTGTATTGTGCTTTTGCTTTCTAGAAAAAATAGGGAGCAAGTCCATGTTTAATCACATATTTACATTTCATCGGCCCCATTTTAAAATTTGAAGCTACAGCACTATCTGGAAACATTTAATTTAAATGTTTCCCTATATCTGCACACGAGTTTTAAGACATTTATCATCCACCACCTTTAATGCCATAGTATTTCAGATCCCGTACATATCTTTAATGCAAAGATGAAATGATTGATGAAATCTGATTTTTGTTTGTTTGGTATTATAGAACACTCAGGGTCATTTTTCCAATCGGTTGAGTATGATTAGAAGTTGATGGAATAGCATAATTTTCAGTGCAGTAAATATTGAATATTTGTATTAATTTTTTTTTTTTTTTTTTTTTTTTTTTTTTTTTAGAACACATAACAAAAAAAGTTTTTCAATGATGTTGGTCCTGCAAGTTTTGGATTAAATTCAAATGAGTTTCCCCTCTTGAATGTGAAACTTTGGCTTGGCGTCCCATGTTAGATAGATCAAAGTTCTTTACATACTTTACAGTATGCCTTGGAACTATCAGGTCCTTTACCCAACCACCTGATAAACTGTGGGTTCAGTTTGACGTCCAACCACTGGGTCGTTAAAGTTAGTTTTTGTTTGAAGCCATTTTATAAATAAATAATAAAAACCTTCAACTGCACAAAAAATCCAAAATCACTTCGTCAAACCTCAAAAAAAAAAAACACCTCAAAAAGTATAAATCCCTAAAAAGAAAAAGATATAAACAGATTAAGTCATAAGTCACACAGTCTAAAACACATCCATACACCAATCACCTTCAATCAAAAGGATGAACTTGGAACAACCTCTACGAACAGAATAGGAAAAATAGTAGGTAATAGTGAACTAAAAATAGAAAAGAAACAGGATAGTAGATTTATGGAATGTCATTCCCGCCCATCCTTTTAATTCACTTATCAAATACAATCTCTTATTCCACAATTATACAGTAAGGAAAAAAAAAATCAAAAATAATTATACTTGGTCCACCTCTTGATCTTATTCTTATATGTTTTTGTAAATTTTAAAATTTCCCTGACTTTTTTTTTGGATTTCCTGACGTTTCGCATATCTTAAAACGTTTTTCCCTGAATTTCCTGACAAATTTTTTTTTCCCTGTACTTTCCCTGACTTTTCCAGAAAGTGTGAACACTGTATATATATATATATATATATATATAATATATATATTATATTATATTATATATATATTATATATTATTATTATAATATATATATTATATATATATATATATTATATATATTATATATATATATATATATTATAATATATATATATATATATATATATATATATATATATATATATATATATTATATATATATATATAATTATATATATATATATAATATATAATATATAAAAAATTTTATATATATATATATATACTATAATTTTGGATTTTAAATTTGAATTTAATTATTATATCTTATTATCCTATATTTTGAGATATTTGAATAAACTTTTATTTCACTAGGGGTGTACCGGAACTGAAATTTTCAGTTCCAGCCGGAACCGGAATTAGCCGGAATCACAATAAAAATTCCGGCCGGAACCAGATTTATTATGAAATTTCCTTTAACTATAAAGAATGTAAAAAATATATATTTTATATAACTTTCAACATAAAATCTTATATTTAATAAAACGCCACTTCATGAACATATGGGAAATCATATTGAAAAGAATATCTGGAAGTCCAAAATTTTAATAGTAAAAGGGAGATGTCTTGTATTTTCTAAAACAGGGGAAACCACAAAAGAGCAAATAGATCCAAGCCGTGAAATAGTGAGTTTTGAGAGAGTTTCTCCAAAAAAAAAGATTTGGCATAATTACTGACCCAAAATCACGAAAATAATGCATTTTAATGCGCAAATGAATAACCAGCACCATTCACAGTCCACAGAAAAGACTAGGGATTCATACAACTAGGCCATCTTCAACCAAATATCTTATTCCTAGTAGAAAAAATATTTTGGTAGAGAAAATGTTACCAACTTCAAACAGGAAATTGAGATCAGCAGTATTCAAAAGTTATCTTAGGCTGATCAGGATATCATTTACTACAGATATATAGAGAGCTAAGTAAATAATTCAAACAACTCATTTATTTCTTTTACTGCACTCTGGTTACCAGCGAGTTTGAAAAATGGACTGTGTACTCCATTGCAATATTTCCCAGGTTCTCATTCTGGAATTAAAATCACTATGAATTTTGAAATTGCGATGAATAATTTGAAATTCCTCCTAACATAATCCATTTGATCCTTCGATGATGGGAAGCATATAACATGAAACTGAACTGATTTAGCAGGAATATCACAATTTTTTCTTGTTTTTATTCATAAACCTTCAAATTTATTAAAGATGCCTTATTTCTCAAAGAACAGTTGTGATTTAATGAAGAAATGTAGGAATATTTGTATACATTTCAATCATTCCAGTTTTAAGCTGTAATGATAACTTAAAAAGCTGTTATGAGACTTGGATTCACATCCTGTAAGATGACTTGTCATAAAAGCTGTTAATACAAGGTGGAATAGCAAATATTTGATTCTAGAAAAATTGAATGTTTGAAAAGAACTCTGCAAGTTTATATTATAGAACAATCATTCATTTAAAGCTTTGACTGCTAATAAATGAAACAAATACTTTAAAAAATTCTATAGAGTTTTGCAACCATTTCTCATGGTTATGGAAACTATAAGGCAAAATCAAATTATATCAATTATTCTAACATATTGAGCTCTCCAGCATGTCTCTCAAACTCTGAGGATGACAAGCAGAGAATAAAGAAGAGCTGAGGAAGGCATTAGAGTTTAAGATTTATGAATAAAAAGGAAGAGAAGGGATTAATCGACATATGTCAAAAGATAATTGTTTTAAATACTGTAGTATACCAAGATACTAACTGACTTATATTCTAATGAAATAAGAGAATTGAGTAGAAAATGGATGCTTGAAGAATTATGCAAATAATTGAAGGTAGAAAAGAAATAATTTGTCAATTAAATTTGAAATTTAATGCGAATATCTTATAATCCTATATTTTGAGTATTTGAGTTAAACTTTATTTAAATAATACCTGTAGGATGGATACACCTGTATGAATACTGCCCAAGGGCTATATTAATATTTTGTTAAAAGATGGGCTATGGGTTATATAAAATAAATCTCTTCCAGCAAATTTTTCTCAGAAGTAAATTAGTAATTCCGGTTCCGGCCGAAATTTTTCAAAATTCCGGCCGGAACCGGAAAAAAATGTAAAATTCCGGCCGGAATTCGGGCCGGACCGGAATTCCGGTACACCTCTAATTTCAACAATACGGTGCATGAATACTAAACAAGACTACCATTATATTTTATTAAAAGATGATCTATGGGTTATGTAAAATAAATCACTTCCAGCAAATTTTTTAATTATCAATTACATTAAGTAATTCCGGTTCCGGCCAGAATTTTGAAAAATTCGGCCGAACCGGAAAAAAATGTCAAATTCCGGCCGGACCGTAATTCCGGTACACCTCTATGAAGAATAAAAAAAAACAAACAAACATGGTAGTCTCTTTAGGAAAAAAAGTTACTGCCTCTCAAAGTTGTTAAAGATACCATAGGAATCTTTAAAAAAAAAATCACAGGATATAGCGTTGGGCGGGGTGACCGGGCCCGCCTCTTTAAGAGGGGTGATTCGGTCCACTCTAAATAAAATAAAAAATAATAATAAAAAAAAAAAAAGATTTCGCTCATTTAATAGCCACGCGGTAGTACTACAAGTTTTATTTAGATCATCTTTAATTCTAGAAAGTTTTTATATTTTTAAAAAATGTTAGAAATTAGGGTACCAAAATGTCCTTTAGAATTTCACTTTTGAAAAATGTGAGTTTTTTTAACTTCGTTATAAAATGAAAAATTGTGGATGGATTTTAATTATTTTTTCAGTGGATACACTCGAGTATATTAGCTTTAAACTGGCAAAGTAAATTTTTGATCCAAACAGTATTAGTGGCAAAATCCAGGGCCTAACTTGGTCTGATTCACCCTCCCGTAAAAAATTGATGGAGGGGTGGACTCGGACCACCATTGTTTTTCTATTTTACGTATTATTATTGACATTTTTTATTATATATAATATATTTAAAATATAAAAAAATTCTTAAATTAAGTGAAAATTTTTTTAAAATGAAATTTTAATAAAAAAAAAGAATTCAAAAAAGTGTCAAAATTTTTGAGCGGAGAGGGGTGAATCGGACCACCTTATTTTTATTCTTATTTTATTATCATTATTGAGATTTTTTATTACTTATTACGAATTTTAATTATGATAAATAATTATTATATTAAGTAAAAATTAAAATATAAAATTGAATTTATACGTAAAAGACGAATTTAAACAGATGGTCCGAGTCACGCCTCCACGGTCAGGCTGAAGGAGCTTTATTAAAACTTTAATAAAACTTTTATTATTAGAATTACATTATTTTTTTTTGTGTTTTTATATATTTAGGGCCTTTTTATTTTCAAAAAAAAAATTCCAAAAAAGCGCATTGAGGGGAGAGTCAGGAGACCAAGTTATGCCTAAGGTGGTCCTGAAGTACAATGCCAGGACGCTACTCTATTTATTTATAAACCTATTTATTTATTTCTTTATCGCACTTCCTTTTATTTCATTTTCCAACATTTAAATGTTCGCTGAATTCAAAAATATAAGCTGTGTTTCCAGAAGCCCGGGCGGGCACACAGGCGCATATTCTTTTCCAGCACCCGTTTGCGCACTTCTACGTCATGTAAACGTCACAGTCAGGCGCCCGTTGTTAAATCCTCGATTTTGAGAATTAGTAAGTGGGCGGGCTGTGGAAGGATACTTTGTTTACAAACAAATTTCTTTACAAAAAACATGTCGGAAATGGCTTGCCAAAGGTTTTTTAATATTTTAGTTAACTTTTATATTAAGGATACTAAATATATCGTATCATTTCATAAAATAGATAAATATAAGTATAAGAGTATTGCTTACAATTGTCAGCTGATCCGACGGGCGCACTCGTCCGTTTCCAGGTACTCAAATTTCCTGTTCTCTAATTGGTTAATGTAATTTTTTTCAATTCGAAGCGTTTCTGAGTCGATTCTGCACACGGGCTTCTGGAAACGCAGCTATAGTTTTTATGTAGCTACTGTAGTTTTTTAGATACAGGTGTCAGCTAATCGGGACCCTGACTGCTTTCTTATAAAAAAAAATTATTGGGCCTCATGCTCATTTTAGGGCTGTCCTAGTTCAGGTCATGATAAGATTTGTTAAGTAAGGCGTTTTCCATTTTGCATTTGTGCTAACGCTCGATAAGAAATGCTAATCCCAGTTTTAAAGCGCGACGGAATTTTCGGGCAATAATCGAACCGATTGTTTACAAAAATTTTGATCAGCTGTTCTAATGGATGGAGCACGTGGTTTTGGAATAAACAAAAATAAAAAAAATAAATGGTTTTTATTACAAATAATTAATCAACTATTGTGATGGAGTTTATCGATTTGGAAGAAATTAGATTTAAAGCTAATTTCATGAATGAAACATTCATCAAATCAACGAACTACTACGCCGCAATCTTATTTGTTTACATTTTTTCGTTAGCCAATTTTCCTAAAATTCGGTAAGCACAGGAAAGAGCAACCTAAAACAGAATTTAGGAAATTACTAACGTTTCGTTAGCATTTTACTAAATTTGTGCTAAAATTGACATAATCGAACGACTTTTTTAGCATTTTCCTAAATTTCGTTAGCAAAAGTGCAAAATGGAAAACGCCTTAAACATAGATTTTCTGTGTATACCTAACAAAACATATAACCTGAACTTCAGTGCCTGAAATGAGACCTAACCTGGATGGATCAAAAATGAAAGGTAATAGTAGTACAGAGGGGTGTCAACCCCCTTTTTATAAAATCACAGGATATACTCTTTAGGAAAAAAGTTAGCCTCTCAAAGTTGTTAAAAATCCAATAGGATTTTCGGTTATGTAGCAAATGTGAGAAAGCATTACGTAACTATTGTATAAAAATTATAAACTTTAAATATACAAAAATGGTATCAAAAAACTCTTTGAAGTTTTTTTTTAGCGATTCACAAACATTTTAAATGTATATCTTCAATAA
>JABUQX010033698.1:12500-15000 GCA_015478945.1 Trachelipus rathkii
TATTACGGCCGTTTTGTGAATATCGGCAGCATTTACTGGAATTTGGTAAAAAGCTTTCACCAAATCAATTTTCGAGAAGATGGTACATCCCGAAAGATTTGCGGTAAAATCTTGCAGGTGCGGAATAGGATAACGGTCGGGGCGTGTAATTGCATTAAGACACCTGTAATCCCCGGTAGGGCGGTAATCACCGTTAGGTTTAAGGACGAGGTGAAGAGGAGAGGCATACTCAGAATTTGAAGGTCGAATTATACCTTGCTGAAGAAGGGTATCAAACTCAAGCTTGGCAGCTTTAAGTTTGTCGGGAGCAAGGCGACGTGCATGCGCGAAGGGAGGTCTGCCTGAAGTCTCAATGTGGTGGACCACATTGTGTTTGACTTCCGAAAAGGTAGAAATAGGAGAAACAAGTTCGGGAAAATCCGAATGAAGAAGTGCTTCAAAAGGGTTACTAGAAGATGGAAGGTGTATTCCACTGATGGAAGAAGCGGTACGTATACAGGAAGAAGAAAATTGCGTGTCAAAATCGATGATTCTATTATGATGAAGATCAACAAGGATGTTATAATGGGAAAGGAAGTCAGCGCCTATGATGGGAAGGGTGACGTCTGCAATGACGAAATCCCAATGGAAGTCGCGTCGGAAAGAGAGAGTAAGATGAAGACGTTTAGAGCCATAAGTGTGAATAAGAGTCCCGTTAGCGGCCTGAAGAGAATTAAGAGGTTCAGAAACAGGGTTCTTTTGTAAAAGAGATCGAGGAAGAACACTGAAGGAAGAACCTGTATCGACTAAAAATGTGTAACCTGTGTTAGGATCAAAGATAGAAAGAAGGTTAGACGCGGCACTGGCCACATCGGGCGATTTTACGATGTGGCAGTATCGTTTAAAGAAAAAGCGCAGGGTTTATGACAATTGCGGGTGTGAGCCCCAAAACGCTGGTGATTAAGACAAATGCCTTGGGAATCAGAAGGAGAAGTGACAGAAGAAGGATGAGCGAGAGCAGAGGGAGGTTGCTGTGCTGAACGAGAAGGAGACTGTGAGTGATGAAAGGATTGACGAGAAGCGTGAGGAGATTTGAAATAACGACGAGGCTGGTTAAAATAGCGTGGACGATGTGCTGAGAAGTCCATGTTAGGCGAAGGAGCATGATAAAAATTAGGATGTATAAGAGTTTCAAGCGATCGGAGCCTTGTTTGCAAATCCAAAATTGATTGCTCCAAAAACGTGATGCGAGCTTGTGAAACATGTTGCGAGGGGGAAGGTTGCACTGCTTGTACCAGGCCTTGTGCCTGCGGGCTAGAGGGGATGGGTGGCCCCTGACCTAGCGTCAAGGCTGGTGCAGTTGAAGCGGGAAAAGGTGCGAGCTGCGTCGTAAGAGTTTCCGCTTTTACGATCCTATCTGCATGCACAGCTAAATCCGATAATGAGCACGTAGGATCTACTAAAGCTAATTGGTACTGAATGTTAGATGGGAGCTTTTGTATAAATAGCTCACGCACTATATGGATGCAAGGTCCTACGGGAGGACCGTCTAACAATGAAAGCATATTGCTTAAAAGAACTGATGGTAGTCTATCTCCCAAAACTTCATTTCTCAAAAGCTTTCTAATTTTCTCAGGCTCTGATTGTCCTAATCTGTCTAAGAGTATAGCCTTGAGCTCACTATAGGGCCTAATGCCAACATTTACATTTGGTAAAACATCTCTTATGCGTTGTAAAATTTTAGTTGGAAGTATATTTAATAAAGCTCTAAATCGATCGCTTTCGGATTTATCTTGCAACTGTAGCTCTAATAGCACAAAAGTGAGATCCAAATCCTCACTCAAAAACTTACCATTATACTGAAAAGTAGTGGTCTGAGCAGGAGCCGTAAGTTGAGGTGCAGGTGGAGGTTGAGCTGTATTTAAATTGTTTGGAATGTCATCCACAGGAGCCATATTTATAAGAAAAAAATAATACTGTATGTGTTAACAATGCAAGATAATATAAAGTGATGGGGCAGGTAGAATTGCCGACTAAAAATTTTCCTAACGCTATCTAAAAAATATATAAAAAAATTAAAAATAAGGAGGTTCTTAAAATTACGAAAACACAAAACACTGGGCTTTAGACCCACTAGCTCTCGCTTTTTTGGAGAGAAGAAAAAAAATATATATATATTCGAAAGCACAGCTGTTTATATAAGCTTGCTCCCGTGAAATAGAAATATGAAAATAATATATGTAAAATATTAAAATATTAAAAATGGTAAAAAATATTATGAAAATTATAGAAATTTCTACTGCAGGAGGAACCACTGGACGGTCCCGGTGAATACAAAAACGTCTGTGAAGGCACTTGGAAAACACTGTTCAGAGGGCATCAGGGTAGAAACACACTCCAGTCACCACTTTGTTGATGATTGTTTTTGGACTTGTTGAAGAAACAACACCAACAATATTGGAAATGGAAACAACGTTGAGCATCAATAAATCTATTAAAAACAAAATAAACTTATATATAA
>JABUQX010033698.1:20000-26061 GCA_015478945.1 Trachelipus rathkii
TTAGTTTTCCTTTAACACTATCGTAGTTTTGAAGACTATAAAAAAAAATAAAAAAAAAAATAATTTTTTTTTTTTCATTTCCGTAACAAATTCTACGCAAATTCATATGGTTATCGTTTTCTGTACCTATCTTAGTTTTTGAGATATCATGCGGGTACTTCTTTTTTTGGCCTATAATTATATATAATATAGTATATATAATATATAATATATATATATTTATAATATATATAATTATATATATATAAATATATATATATATATATATATATCCTATATTCCTATCTATACAATATATAATATATATATATATATATATATATATATATATATATATACAGTGGCGTATCCAGAATTTTTTTTCGGGGGGGGCCAGACAAAAATCGTTTCTTATATATATATTACTATATACTATATATATATATTATATATATATATTATATAATTATATTATATATATATTATATTATATATAATATATATATATATATATAATATATAATATAAGTGGAAGGACCAAATAAATAATTTCTAGAAAAATGGGAGTAATTTTATAAATTACTAAAATCATCTTACCTAAATTGTTAATTTAATCGCCGGGCATGAGAGTGAGCAAAATCTGAGATAACATCTTCAGTTTTTATGTCAATATTTCGATGTAGGTAGAGGAGGGCAAGTTCCAGTAAAGTCTTTCATCCCAATAGTATTTCTCTAAGTAGCTTTTCAGAGTCCTTTAAATGTTGAAGACTTCTTTCTATGATAGCAAGTAGAAACGGTAAAATTGCCAGTATTTGCAACAAGATGTAAATATTTGAAATTGTGATGGGAACAAGAAACTAGTCCGTCTATTGGCTGTTTTTGGACGATCTGTGATGTGATGCCATTTCAACTTCCATAAATCCCATTCTGCTTTTACTAAATCTTCAATTAGGCTTTTCGAGATCTTCCTCGTAAAATGTTACACAATCTTTAATCTCTCATATGGCACATAATACCTGTTCGGTATGACACATTGCAAGGAAGAAATAATTTTTTTATGATTTAAAAAACCTCTCCCTAATGCTGATATTAAATAATCCAAAAATGGTATAAAAATGGATGTACAATAATAAGTTTGTGGGTCGGAAGTAGAAATGTTGGGTCTGTATTTTTGGAACTTGTTAATTCTTGGTACAGCAATTTCAATACCCAGCTCTGATACGCTTACACATTCTTCAAAAATCTGCTGAAATTCTAATGTTGCATTTTCTCTGATGGCTTCAAGTTTAGTTTTAACTAAAGGACTTACGAGATTTGTTCCTGACAGAAATATATATATATATATATATATATATATATATATATATATATATATATATATATATATATATATATATATATATATATATATAAATATATATATATATAATATATATATATATATATAATATATATATATATATATAATATTATTATATATATAATATATCTATAAGTAGTCATAAAATACTTTAAAAAGAATATATATTTTTATATATATATATTTCGTTGCGACTTAATATGGAATAAATATACTGTTGCCTTTTGTATTCCTATAAGGAGGATATATTTATTTATAGTAAACCGAATTCTCCAATAAAAAAAAATAAAAATAAATAATTTTGCGAGAATAAATTTTATTTAGTCCAGTTGCGTATTTGGCTTTCGTTTTCGTTTTTTTTGGTAATTTTTTTGGGGTAGTTTTTTTTGTATAATCTATTACTATTTGTTTTTTGTTAAAATATTTGCGTATTTAAGGTTTTGCGTATACTTATATAACTTTTTGCGTATATATATATAATATATATATATTTAAATTTTGCGTTTTTACGTCTTGCGTTTTCATTTAATTATTTAATCATGCCTTGCTTTGACAAAGCCTCTGCAGGTCAAATGTTGTCAGGAAAAAAAAAATTGGTCAGGGAAAGTCAGGGAAACGTTTTAAAATATGCTGAAAGTCAGGGAAACGTTTTAAAATATGCTGAAAGTCAGGGAAATTTTAAAATTCCAACATATGGAAGAATGATCCATGGACCAAGTTGCATATTTTTGATATATTTTTTTTCCTTACTGTATAATTGTGGAATGAGAGATGTATTTGATAAGTGAATGAAAAGGATGGGCGAGGAATGACATTCCATAAATCTACTTCTATCCTGTTTCTTTCTATTTTTAGTTCACTATTACCTACTATTCTTCCTATTCTGTTCGTAGAAGTTGTTCCAAGTTCATCCTTCCGATTGAAGGTGATTGGTATATGGATGTGTTTTAGACTGTATGACTTATGACTTAATTTGTTTTTTTTTTTTTTTTTTTTTTAGGGAATTTTTTTTTTTGAGGTGTTTTTTTTTTTTTGAGGTTTGACGAAGGGATTTTTGATTTTTGTGCAGTTGAAGGTATTTATTATTTTTTTATAAAATGACTTCAAGCAAAAAAAAAACTTAACTTTAACGACCAGTGGTTGGACGTCAAACTGAACCTTGGTTCATTTCTGTTCACAGATTTACAATGTCTCGTACTTAATATTATGGAAAGATTTCTTAAGTCCAGTAAAATGCCTGCTACGACCAAATAGCTTTTTGGGCAATTAGATTTACATCACAAACTTGAATGTCAGCTGTGCACATACAATGACAGAAAAGGAATAGATATTAAAAGATATCCCTGAAGTACAAGCCTGTCCCAATGGCTTCTCATCATTGGATCCTAGTATAGTTTTCATCAGCCAGAAGGGAAACAAAGATTTGATTTATTGCTAGAGGCATTGGACAATAACTGAATCACAGATTCTGTTGCTGGAAAGAAAAAGCACTATATTCTACTTTGCATTGAAGCTCATTCTAACCTTGAATTAAAATTCAAATATTTTTTGGTGGTGATTGTCCTTCTAAGAGACTTGATGAGTTTTTTTTTCTTCTATAGCACCTGAGAATCAATGTTATGCGGAATTGTGGCAAATTATTAAATTAGGACTGATATTTTCGCATGGAAATGCGACAGTGGAAGGAGGGTTTTCTCTTTAAGCATTTTTAGTGGAGAATCTGAAAGAACATAGTCTGATTAAGAACAGTGCACAATTCTATAAGATCTCATGAAAGTATTCATAAGGTTCCTATCACTCAAAAAATGTTGACAATTGTAAGAGCTGCCAATAGGAGATATGAAGAACATCTCAAAAGAGTCAAAACACAGAAAGAAAAAGAAGAGAATAAAAAGGTTGAAAAAAGAATATTACATAAAGATCAATAAACTTGAAGAGCAGAGAAGATGTTGAAAACTGAAGGCTTTTAACAGAAGAAGCCGCTATAAAAAATCAAAAATTCAAATGCTTGAGAAAAAAAGTTAATCTAAATCTCCACATTTAGAACTTTTGTGATTACAGTGGACGCTATTCACCTAGGCTATTAATGGAAGCTTTTAATTTATTTTTTTTTGTAATAATAAAATGGTTTCTTTGAAAAATAAAAAAAAGGAGGTGCTTTGGACGGCTAGGTAAGGTATAGGCTTATTACTAAAAACAAAAATATTTTTTTAATTCTCCATGATGATGAACAATTTCTAAAGTAAGTTTTCAATAATTTAATGTATGAACTGAGTAAATAGGCTGCAATAATAATAATAGATATTTTATAACACCAAAAATAACGAACACGCTGGTCGGGGAAAAATTTGCAGATTTAGTCAGGGAAAGTCAGGGAATCCAATTCAAAATCTCGTGAGACACCCTGTATATAATATATATATATATATATATATAATATATATATAGATATATATATATTATATATATATAATTATATATATATATATATATATATATATAATATATATATTATATATATATATATATATATATATATATTATATATATATAATTATATATATATTTTTAAATTTTTGATTAAACAGTTTAGTTATCATTTAATCATTTACTCATGCCTCGTTTTGACAAAGCATCTGCAAGTCAAATGCTGTCAGAGTTGGAGGAGAGCTTGCAAGGGGATTTGGGAGGAGGAAACGTAGTCTCCCTTTCTGAAGAAGAAAAAAATAATCTTCTTTCAGATATTAAAACTATTGTCCCCTATTAAAAGATCTAGGGCAGTCATTAGAAGGAAAATTACTCTTCTTTTCAAAAGCATCATGGACCTTTCTTCTGATGACGATGATAATCAGATCGTTTCTTTAAAGTTAGATGAAATAAAACAAACTCGAAGATGTAAAATCTGTTGACTCTCAAATTGAAGAAGTTATCAGCAAGTCCTCTCTAATTGATCATGATCCGAGTTTTTTGGATGAAGAAATAATCGAGACTAGTCATTACCATATGCGAAATGAAAAGTTGTTGTTACATATGAAGCCTCAAAATGAGACATATTCCCCTTCTGCGCCTTCTTCTATAGATTCTGGAGAGGGGGCAGTAACGCGCTCTGAGTTTTTTGATCTTTCTTACTAAAGATCGTGGAAGAAAGGAAATAAAAATACCATTCTGTCTCATGTGCAAAGGAATTCATGCGATTATGGAGACCTCTCGTTCCGCTCTTTTTTGCTCTCGTTCCATAATATATATGGAACAAGAAAAGATGTTTCGGATGCTGCCAAATTGCAGTATTTAAAATCTTTACTGTCTGGCAATGCCCTAAAAGACATTGAACACTTACCTAATATTAATGAAAATTTGGAGGTGGCACTTGACATTTTAAAGAACCTTTACCTCGATGAATCTTATATAATCGATTCGCTGTTTCATAAAATAGATACAGCTCCTCTTTTAGATAATCGCAATCTCGAAAAAATAAGAATGTTTATTTCAGAGATCAGAGCGTATCTCCATGAACTAAAAGAGTTTGGGTTGGATTTTTTTGAAGAGTCAACTGCTGGCTGCAAGCTTGTGAGCCACTTAATCGTTGACAAATTGCCTATTGGGTTCCTGCGTGAACTTAAGTTTATAACACAGGCGGAGTATCCATCCATAAATGTCATTTTAAAAAATTATGGTAAAGTGTTAAAATCAATGGAAAAGGGGAAAGAAAAAAGTCAATCGACATTTAAAAAAGAAAAGAGCTCTGAACATCATAATCAGATGTTTCTCGAGCGAAAGTCTTCTAAATCTTCATGAACTAAATAGTCCCCCCCCCCCCCCCCCCCCTTCCCCGTTTCCCCCCTCCCCAAAAAATGGAAAAATGTAAAATCTTCTAACTCGAGTAGCAAAAATGATGCGCGGAAAGTTAAAACGGGTGGGTTAAAAAAAGTTAATGCTTTTACTTCTCATTGTAAATTTTGTGAAGGTAATCATTCGATGGTTTCCTGTGGGACATATTCTTCTCCTGAAGCAAGGAAAGATCGTTGTAGGGAGCTAGGTTTATGCTTCAGTTGCTCTAGTAAAAAGCATTTGGCCAATGAATGTCCTGCTAAAAAATATGGAATTAGTCACCCATGCGGGAAATGTGGAAAAAAGACGCATATTACAGCTCTATGCCGTTCAAGTGGTAGTAACAAAAATGAGTCACCTGGTGGCTCTTCACCACAAAATAGTAGCCATTCAACAGACGTTTCTGATGAACAAAATAGTCCTGGTGAAAGTAGTAATATCTGTATCTGTATAAATTCAGGTGTTGCGTCTTCCCAAAATATTCTACCTACTCTCTCTCTCAAAATTAAAAAAGGGAACAAAATAGTTCCTGTAAGAGTGCTTTTAGATTTAGGTTCTCAATCTTCTTACTTTCATGAAAGCATACTCCAGAAGTTAGATATCAATATATCGTCTTTGCCAGTTCACCAAAGTCATATAAAAACATTTTTGGGAGAGCAGTTAAGATCATTACGATCTGTTGAAATAGAAATGGCTATATGTTGTGGGAGGTTTCAACGTCTACCAGTAAACATTGACCCTCAACTGGATATCAACTTTGAGGTCAGAGGCCTCATAGGAGCTATCCATAATATATCTCAAAATGGATATAATATAGCTGATAGTCATTATAAAGGTAAACATGGTGACAAAGTATCGAATATAGTAGGGTTAATAGGAATAGATGCTCTGCAT
>JABUQX010033699.1:10000-40000 GCA_015478945.1 Trachelipus rathkii
TCCTTTTACCTTCATTAAACAGCTCATTAACCTACCATTATAACACAATTATTTTCATTATGATGGTAATATTTACAAACAGAAATATAGTTTGAGTATGGGTTCACCGCTTTCTCCTATCATCAGTAATTTATTTATGGAGCTTGTTGAGAAATATGATTTCCCCCTCCCCCCTTTTTTACGAATCTTCATTGGTTCAGGTACGTGGACGATGTTTTTTGCGCTGTTCCCCTTCAAGAAAATCCTCATGAGATCTTAGCGTTTATTAACAATAACCTGCAATTTACAATTGAGATTCCTAACAATAAATCTTTACTTTATTTGGGCACCTTAGTTGACTGGCATTCTGGTAACAATTGAAGGGGATGCTTCAATCTTTGGCTGGGGCTGATCCCCGTTTTCAGACCCGCCTAAAAATGGACATAAAATTCGGAATTTTCAGCCGATTTTGACTACATAAACACCAAAATGTAGCTTTTTTTTTGCCCTCTAAAACGTTGTTTTCCGGTGTTTTTCTGACTGTAGTCATTCTTTCAGAATTTTCAATTTTCAAAATCCATGTTTTTGACTATTTTCATATCAACTTTCAGATTTTTTTTCCGAAATGACTTCAAACTTGAAATATGCATAGATGGGTCATTACCTTACAATAATTAGCGTACGCGTTATTTACATTTTGCGAATTTTTTAGTTTGTGCTAGCGCTTGTCCAATTTTCCAAACAATTTTTTTTTTAAATTTGAAAAAATGAAAATTTACATATTTGTATTTAGTTATCATGACGATGCAACGATCAAATTTTCATGGGGGGCTTGTATAGATTGGTTGCAAGATGTCACCTTTTTTTTACTTAGATAATTTTTTATTGTATAGTCAAAAGAAAAGTTTAAAAAAATTTTTCAAAAAACTTTTTTATCTATGAGAAATTATGAGAGATAAAGAAGAACAAATTCATACCTATTGCATATACAAGAAATTATCAAAGTAAAAAAGTATGCATCTTGCCCAACTTTAAAAGCCCTGAAAATTTGATGTTGATCGGATGAGTAGAAAAAAAAAAATGTCAATTTTTCACTTTCAAATTAAAAAAATGGGTTTGGAATTGGAACAACGCTGAGCACAAAAAATAAAAAATACGGAGAGAGGACAAATGTATCACGTAATTATTGTAAGTAGATGGGACACGAAAAACTTCATATTTCAAGTTGAAGTCATTTCGCAAAAACAAATCTGAAGTTGATTATGAAAGTAGTCAAAAACGCTGGATGTTTGAAAGATGACCAGATTCTGAAAGAATGACTAGCAGTCCAGTTAGAAAAACAACAGGAACAACGTTTTACGAGGCAAGAAAGTTAGCATTTGATGGATAGTTTTATAGTCAAAGAAAATCGCTGATTATTCCGAATTATGTCCATTTTTGAAGGGGGGGCTAAAATTTAGGCTAGGTCCTGCGAGCAAAATATTGATGCATTCTTTCCCTTCGACTTTTCAGTAATAAGTAGGAAAACCACTCGGCAGATATTAATTTACATACATTGGTATTTCTTTTTGTCACTTATCCTTTAAAAAGTATTTAACATAATTAACATAATATGAAAATCGCAGCACTCTGGCTCGTGTCTCCCTGCAGTTGTCACGTGTTAGCTAAATAACTTCCAATAGGAAGAATTCAGCGAGAGTTTTCACCAAGTTGCTTTTTTTTATATCACTGTTATTTTTGTTAGATTAAATAAAAAAAAATTTCCATCCTTATTTTTTAAGGAGCTCGAGCCGACACGGGAAACAGAAGGGGGACGAAGTGGCCCCACCTGCCCCCCCCCTCAGAAATCACCACAACTTTGTTGAATATCACATGCGTGTTAGGTCCATCTTTTGCTATTAATCTCTTATCCGTTTAGTTAAAAAAACACTGTTATTGGCAACCTGTGTCGCACTATTGAAATCTGATAAGTATTTATCGAAAAAAATCGATTACATTAGGTTCGTTCGATATAATACTAATGGTCCTGGATTTAACTTCCTTTGTAAAGGACATAGTTCCTTGTGCTTTGTACATTCCAAAAGTGAACAATAAAACTATTAATCACTTCTGCTGGTGAGGTTTTTTCTGTAGCATTGCGATTGCTGTTACCCCGTAACGTTTTAAATGAAGGAATTTTGATTTTTATTTGTTCAGAAACTTTTGAACGCCTAGCACTATCCGTTCTTTTATAATTAACAAGCGTTAAGTTAAATGTCAAGGAAAAAAGACAATTTTACGCCATGGCATAGCCCAGCACGTCAAAGAAAGAACAATATTACCCTATTTATAATCCTCGTATGCCTCTTCCTAATTTATGTTAACATAGAATATTGCCTAAAAATATTGATACTACCCCATCAAATACTTGCACCATTTTAAAAAAGTTTTGAAATTCAATATAAATTTAACAATGTTACCGACAAGCAGTGTATTTATAGTATTTCCTATGCTTGTACCAGTATATTATAGTATATATATATAGTAATATATATAATATATAATTATATATTATATAATAATATAATATATATATATGATATAAATATATATATATTATATATATAATATATATTATAGTATATAATATTATATGTATATATATATATATAATATTATTATATATATTAGGTATATATAGGGATTATATATATATATATATATATATATAATATAATATATATATATATATATAATATATATACAGTATAGTATATATATATATAATATATAGTATATATATTAGTATATTATATATACATATGGTATATTATATATATATATATATATCATATACGTATTGGCGAAACTAATAGCTTTGGAAAGACGCAATAGTATCAAAAACAGTACGATTTATTTCAGTAACCTAAAATTCAGTCTTAACTCAACCTTAGGAGGAAGTTTGGATCCTTGAGAATTTAAGTATTGAAGTAATCATGCAACCTATAATTTTCGTCTCCCTGATAAGCAAACAAGAAGGAATTGTTGCGTAACTATTTCCGGTATAAAGAACAGTAGGTAACTTTAAATACAAAATAGGGGAAAATAAACATAGATGCCACGGCAGAATTTTAATAATGAAATAACACAAGTGTCGCTCTTTCTTTTAGAAAATAGTACTACCATATGGAATTCCTGGTAACGGTAGAAGCTTCTTGTCTAGATTTGTTTCACCCTGAAGAAGCCATACTGAAGGCCGGCGAAAGCTAGGTGGGAAATTATACGTTTTATATCTATATATAGTATGTATATCTATATATGGTGAGATATATATATATTATAATGTATATACTATATATATTTATATAATAATATATGATATTAAAAATATTTAAATTTTATTATTATATATATATATATTAATATATATATATATATTATATATATATATTATTTATAGTAAGGTTAATTTTTATTGATTTTTATGGCTGTTTAGCATTAATAATGTGTGTATTTTTAAAAAAGTGTGTAAATCTTACAAGCGGCATTCGTTAGATACATATAATTAGTTAGAGTTGGAAATCTATTTGGTCAAATATCATAAATATATATATATTTATGATATATATATATATGATAATATATTATATAATTATATATATATATATATATTATATATATATATATATATATATATATTTTTGTATCTATATATGGAGGTGATATATGGGGTATATAGCTTCACTGGGAGCGGTGAAACTTACTTCCCTATTTGGCTTATCGGTGTATAGGGTCGTCCCTGATGTACGGGGAGTTGCCACACTGCCTAGTCCGCGTCCTTGCTCCCGTCGCCTTTTCCTCTCCGCGTTTCATATGCTTGCCACGTCACGCTCACAAGAGCATCTTAGGACAGCCACCTTAGTATCGCCCAGATGACCAGATTACACATACTGAATTCGCAATCACGCCATCCTTCTTAAGACATCATCTTACAGACACTCTCTATTCGCCCGTCCCTGTTATATCCCCTACTGGTGGCTGGGAGATGAGGAGAGATGTCTCACGAGCGGATGTTTCTTGCTGTGCCCGTTAAAGAAGGGCTTGACAAATGTGAATTGTGTAGTTGTCGTGGTTTATACTGCCGGCACTCTGCCAATTTTATCTTTTACCATTGTAAGTGCTTATTAAGCATCCCGCCTCCCGCCGACGCATCGCGCTCGCTCGATCCCCGCCCGCCCGCTACGCTGGATCTACCCTTATCTCTTCCGCCCCGCGCAAATCCCCAATTTTATCTGCCAACCCCCCGTCCGACTCGCGTACGACTGGCATGTCATGTAGGAATAAAAATAAAAAAGAAGTGTGAACGTTTTCTAACATTATGCAAAGTATATGGAATTAATAAGGGCAGAATATTTTGTATTTGCTCGAGCTGGACTGGAGAACAACTAGATGAAAGGAAGGGCGGTGAAATGAGTTGGTGTGGTGTGAAATTGTTCATAGATATGCTGGTAGGAAGGAAGTGAGAGGGAGAGAAAAAGGTAGTTTCAATTCTGAATGGTGAAAAAAAAAAAAAATGACCTGGTATACAGAGCTATGGTAGATTTTTGTTTATGTGAGTAGTAGAACTCTAATGGTTGGTTAATTTAAGTTTGATAAAAAGGTCAAGGTATGTGAAGGGTTGTTGTGAAAATGGCGTGCGCTCGGCATGGCTTCTCAAATATGAGTTTTGACGGAAAAGTATATTGAATATGACAGAAAATATTATTATATAATATATAATATAATATATCTATATTATTATATTATATTTTTAATCATAGTTATATATAATAGTAATATATATATAGTACTAACAATAATATATATATATATATTATATACATATAATATAAATAATATACTAATATATATATATAATGATATAGATAATAATGAGTATATATATATAATAAATACTACTAACAATAATATAATATTATTATATAATATATACTACTAATATATATATATATATCGGCAAGGAAAACTAGCTTAGAAAATATAAAATAGTAAAAGGGGGCAATTAGTTTTCTCTTCTTTATTTAACAATGTCATAAAAATATTAATTTTGACATTTGACATCTCACAATTTATGTAATAATCAATAATAATTGCTATTTAGATTTTTGTTATTTATGTTTACATTAGGTCAAAGATCAATTCAATAAAATGAGAACATTTTTGAATATTGGGAATAAGCAGAAGCATGAGAGAGAAGCTCAAGCTCACACCTTCCCTGCCCTTACAGGTTAACTCCTCTTGGCAGACTCTTCTGATATAATTTAAATTTGCCCGGTTTGGGGCTGACTGAGGAACGCTGAAACCAGCGTTTCTCTCTGATTGGCAATTTGTATTTTAAATAAATATGACAACAACATGTGTATTTACTAAGTTTGCATGAATACCTTTTAGCTGCACAAGAGGAACCGTTGCAATTAGCAGGTGTGCATAATTATTATAGTAAGGGGATGTAGCCCCCTTACACACACATATTATATATAATTATATATTATATATATATATATATATATTATATATATATATATAATATATATATATAATATACATATTATATTATAATATAATATATAAATAGTTATATATATATTTCTTCATACTAAAGGATTCAAATTATATTACTCTTTTTATTAATTATAAGCGTAACAATATTTATAGTCTCAAAACATTTTATAAAAATTACTAATTGTTTCTTTATTCAAGAACCGATTGGTTGTCTGTGGTCTGTATAGAAATAAATTCTTTTCAACATCTGACCACTTCATAATGCTAAGATGTATGTGAAACAAATACGAGGAAATCTTAACAAGCTACATTAAGATCTACTCTTACTAATGAAGAACAATTAAAGTTCCAAATAAAGGATCGAATTCCACTCTAATGCGTAGAACTTAAACATATGTTACGTATTTCTTTGTTCTTTTTTATAATCAATCTCATTACCTTGCCAAAAAGAAATTAACCACTCCCCGCTACTACCATCTACTAAAATATCGGCAAGTAGCGAACAAAGTAAGTTAATATACTATTACAGAGAAATTTAATTTATCCAATTTAAAAAATAAATTGAGAATTGTACATTAGAACGAGTAAAATTTTAAATAATCATAATAATATCACCAATTAAATAATAATAAAATAATAATAAAAACATAATAATAATTAATAATAAATAATAATATAATAATTAATAAAATAATAATCAATGCAATAATGAAATAAAATAAACTCTATTCAACTAATATTACCGCTATTGAAGTTTAATATTAAATAATAAATAATAATTATAATAATATAATAATAATAATACTATAAACAATGAAAATTAGAAATCAATAAGAGGAAAGAGTAATAATGAATAATAATAATGAATAATTAATAAAATAATAATAATAATAATAATAATAATAATAATGTTGATTTTTTCTTCTTTAATGCATGTTAAAATAATCTTGATGATTCCCAAAGAGATATTCAGTTTTTGTCTTCCAAAAATGCTGAGTAATTTTAAAATCTCTTTCTGTCATCCATAATTTAGATTGTCATAGTAGTTATAAAAATTTAAAGTCGATGAAGTAAATATATAGTTATATTATTATATATATTAATAATATATATATAATTTATGTATATATGTTGATAATTATATAGTATATATATATATATATATATAGTATGTAAGTATATATATATAGAATTATATATATATTAGGTATATAACGTTATGAGAGTGAGATAATAGATTGTTTTTTTTGAAAGGAGCTGATCCTCATAGGCAGGAATCGAAAAAAGTAAACATACTCTTCACTTTTTATAACCAAACGGGGCAAAAACAACAGCAATACTAAAGATGGAACCCGGGCACGAAACCTAACATAACTAAATAGGATGAAAAAATATATAGATAATTGGTAAGAATATGAACAACATTAACAAATTCAGGTACACCTCTACCACATACTATTATATAAGAAAATAAAAAATTGGCACTTAGAATGTAAACATTACATGCATTTTTTAATACTTAAATTTAATAATTGATAAAATATACCAATTTATCAATTATGTTGTATTAAAACATATGAAAAAATTTATAAATTATATTAACACTGCTTCATATAGCTCAGAATCTCTCTTAAGTATTTGTTCACAACATTTTTCACAAACTCACACTCGCTTAAGAATAATGAACTTAAGCAAACACTGTAGGAGTCGAAACTTTGCATGCGAAACCGGAAAAACACTCTGAGCAATAAGGTAATGAATCGTTTGAAACACTTAATAACACAACACACGACAAATTTTTAATTTTTTTTCTGTCCTTAGTTCATGAAATTAGTGTATTTGTATATACCAAGAGGTGTTTGTAATTTTATGAAACCAAAAACGCTCCATCACGTACAGTTTTTTTTTTTGTAGACCTCTCTCATATTTATAACGTAATTTGAGTTACATTAATTGAGTAACATTGTCTTGATTAATTAAGCAAGCACACACTAAAAGTTATTTTGTTCGTTTACCTCTGTCTGCCTTTACGTTTTGGTGTGTCCCCTGATAAGAAGAGGTCCACAGCAATATTCAGCAGCAGTACTTTATATTCCATCGCCCACTGACAAGATTTCACAAACATAGAGTATGTCCTGGAAAACCTTTCACCATACTCATAACACCTCAACATCTGCAGCCAAGGTTGGGGGGAAAGTGTCACAGATGTGAGCTCATAAGAGTGTAGTTTTAAAGACATATTGAATACTGTAATCACGAGAAGCAATTCACGATGGTGACGTACAAGATATGTCACAGTTTTCAGCTTTCCTATCATTTTATCAAGAACCTGAAGCACACTGATCTCGAATCATAGCCATCTCCGCTATTTTTTTTTTGATTTTTTTTTTTTTTTGTCCTTCTGCAGTTCCTTTCGAACTCTCCGAAATCGGAATAATTTGCTTTCATTGAGGCCATAAAAACCCTCTAAATCTAATGCTTTCACTTAAATTTAGTGAAATTTGGCTCCATGAGATGCAAGAAATGCCACGCCTCTTCCCAATAAGAGCTTTTACAAATATTTTTCATCAACCAAGGTTGTATGTCAGAAGGTGGAAGATAAGACAAACTGCGGATCACAAGTGTGTTCAGGAGGTGATATGTTTTGGATTCCAGGATTGAAGAATCGTTGTCTTTTGAGGCCACCTTTTTCCCAAGTCGTAGTGATTTTTCTCTAGTCTCGGATTCCCATTACACAGAGGAAGCAGAAGGATTTGTGTTCCCTGTTTGCATGCTGTAATAATAAATTTGCATTTGTTTGAAAGGAGTAGCAAATATTTGTAATCAACTAAAGTTTACGGACATTGCGATCACTACGGACATACCCTATATTTCAGGAGAGGCTATAAAACAGAAAATGGAAAAAACATGCTTATATGGAGTAGCACTGCTTGAGACTAACGTTTGGAAGAAATCAATAAACAGCGCGTCCACTGCTGAGATGGTTATGCTCATTGTCCAAAGGTGCCTGTCCAATGATGCCATGTCATATCACAAGAAGAGGGCAATATACAATTACTATCTTTTCTGGCGCAAAAATATGTTGCGAAATCTGTCCTGTTCTGCTCTTAAATGAGTTAAAATTTTTACATAGTCCTTCAATAGATTCCTCAACTAGAACCAAGAAGGCAGCAATTCTAAGTCGTTTGTGAGAGCTTTTAATCTAGTAAAGCAAGAATCGTTTAAGCCACATTATGTGTGATTTTCATGAGTGAACAAGTTCCATTGATGCTGATTAGGTTACAAAGTCACGATCTGGCACCTATATAGTGTCATGATGCGGAGGGTCATCTTTTGAGTCAAACAGTAAATTCATTCGGAGGTGTAGTTCAGGAAGATATCTGATGGGGAACTGGACCGTATGGCGGAGTGTAGGTTTAAAACTGGAATACAATGTTTGGATTTTAAGAGAACCCCCCCTGCATATTTGTCAAACAGAAATAACGAATGCTTACGGTTGAGTTGTCATTCAGCCCAAAATCCAAGGTACAGCAAATTCATACTGCCAGTTTTCCTTTTACCGGTTCAGTTTCTCCAGATTTCTGGAACTATGAATGCAGCATAGCATGTGTGAAGCCCAGGACTTATCTCTGGCGTCCCCAACTGTTACATCCAAAAGTACAAATCCATGAGACTTTCTAACTAATGGTGACATAAGCTACATTGTTGCGTCTTAAATGTAAGGTCTCCACATACATAAACAAAATAGGTTGGGCTATTTACGCTGACGTGGACATTATAGAAAGCTTGACAGCGTATAATACTTTTGTTATAATAATATTTGCTTTTTATCCCACTTCAAGCAATATTGTAATTTCGAATATAAACCTGGAAATAGAATATATATATATATATAAATATATAATTTAATATATATATAATTATATATAGATATATATCATATATATATATTATATATATATATATAAGGAACGATATTCATAAGCAGTAATGTCAATGAAAAAGATAACTCTTCACGTTTAATAACAAATCAAATCCCAAAACATGCAATGCCAACTGAAAAGGGCATAGAAAAAATAGCCACGTGTAAGGAAACATCTGCTAACATAAAATGGAAAATGGATAATGTTCCCGAAAATTAGCTAATCCACAATGTTGAACTACGTGGTATGAACAAAAAATATAGCATAGATCTGGTTCTTCACGCAAGACATTACGAGAAAACACATATTTTCAGCGAAAGTACATTTTTCATGTTTAGCAGTGTTAATCAGGAATAGTCACTAGCGTAAAAAAGAATAGCAAGAAGCCACTAGAGTGACGTTTGACACTGCTGAAGATTCTGACGGAATAAATGGGGGAGAAAGGAGGTAAGACCGTTACTTGACTCAAAAGACAACCGAAAAGTACTTCGCACCCCCAAATTTACATAAGCTCATCTTTAAGTAACAGAAAACAGTTTTGTGGGAAATGACACAAAAATATTGCAAAGAAAGGAAAAGCAATCGAAAGGCAGTGGAGACGAAGGCTGCTATATTTACCCCCCCCCTCCCGGCAGAACGGAGTGATTACGGAGTAAAGCGAACAACGGGATGAAGAGGTCGACCAGATGGACGTGGTAGGATAAGGAAGAGGAGAACTGGGTGGTGGAGGGGTAGGCGGAGGAGGGGTGGGCGGAGGAGTGGTGGGCTGAGGAATAGTAGTCGACGAACGAGCGAGAGGAGAAATAGGTAACAACGAAGTATAGCAAGAGGAACAGGAAGACGGGCGGGTGGATGTTGTAAACTAGGAGGAACAGGAAAGATGAGCATTGATGGCGGTATCATGTCAACTGAAGAGGCGGGATCAGCATCCAGGAAAGCTGGCTTAATCCCTATCAATCGAAATGTTCTCCACCTTGGAACCTTTCTGGAGCGTGAAGAATTTGCGATGACGTTGCAGCTTACGGAAGGGACTGTCGTATCGGGCTTGTAGTGGACCGCGATGAGAATCGTGACGAACCAACACGTGTGAACAGGAATCAAGTTCGGAAGGGATGTAAGTAGCACGACGAGTCTGACGTATTAGGGAATGCTTCCATGAATCAGCACATTGACGAAGACCAGCACGGAAGGTGTGATGATCCGAAGTAGTGGGTGATGGAAGAATGAATTCACCAGGGATACGGATGGAGGAGCTATACACAAGTTCAGTGGATGAACATTGTAAGTCTCTTCTTTGTATGAAGTCCGAATGCCAAGGAGCGCGAGAGGAAGAGTTTCAGACCAATTGTCTGGATTACCATGCGCCATCAAGGAAGATTTTAACTGACGGTGGAAGCGTTTTATCATCCCTTGAGCCTGTGGATGGTAATTGCAGGAACGGATGCGTTTGAACCCGAGGAGGACCATAAGGTCTTTCCATAGGAAGGATTCGAACTGGCGGCCTTGGTCTGTTGAGACCATGGAAGGGGTACCGAACCTAGCAATCCATTTGTACAGAAAGGCCTGAGTGATGGTTTCGCTGGAAGTGTCATGCAAAGGAGTGGCTTCGATCCAGCGGGTGTAGCGGTCGATGCACGTAAGGATGTGGGTGCATCCGTTTGAATGAGATAAAGGTCCAACTAAGTCTAAATGGACTTGGTCGAAACGTTGTCCCAGAGGAAGAAATTGGTCAACAGGAGCGTAAGTGTGCCTATGGACTTTTGAACGTTGGCAACTAAGGCACTGCTTAGTCCAAAGCTAAACGTCCTGGAGAAGGTTTGGCCAAACGAAGTGTTTACCAATTTGAGCTTCAGGAACTTTAATACCAGGATGCGAGACGTTGTGAATGATGTTAAAAACGTGGCGACTTAACTGGGTTGGAACAATAGGACGAGGCAAACGAGATGACATATCACTTAAGAGCGGGAAGGAGAAACTGAACACTTCCACACTTTGGATGCCGAAGGTAGAGTTAGCTGGGAACATGAAATATGAATATGAATTCTCGACCTTCAATGAAATAGCGGAAATGTTTAATAGCGAGATCAATGGCAAGCAATTCTCTCCCAAAAGCGCTGTAACGTACCTCAGCAGGCTGAGGCTTCTTGGAAAAGAATGCCAAGGGACGATATTCATCCTCCAAAAACTGTTGCAGGACAGCACCCACTGTATAATCTGAAGCATCCTTGTGGATCCGAGTAGGTGCAGTGGTGGAAGGGAACACAAGAAGAACTGAAGAAGCCAAGACTTCTTAATGCAGGTGAAGTCATGACGGGCTTCGTTCGTCAATCAACAGAGACAGAAGCTGAAAAACCTTTTCTAGCATGTTTGAGAAGTAAGTTGAGGGAACGAAGGATGTCTGCGGCCGACGGGATGAAATGGTGATAGAAGTTCACCATTCCGAGAAATCTATGAAGTTGAAGTTGCTTTTGGGGCATGGGAAACGAACGGATGACAGAAACACGGTCGTCGAGGGAACGGGTGCGCTCGGAAGAAATAGTATGGCCTAGGAAGGTGAGTGAGAATACGCCGATCATACATTTGGGTGAGTTGATACGGATGCCGTACTCAACTAGCCTTGCGAAAGCCTGGCGGAGATGAGAGGTGTGCTCTTCTGGATAGGAGCTGGCGATGAGCAGATCATCGATGTAGGCGAATACGAAGGGTAATCCGCGAAGGATTGAATCAATGAAACGTTGAAAAGACTGTGCAGCGTTCCTTAAACCGTAGGGAGCTCGAAGAAATTCGAAAAGTCCAAAAGGAGTCATGACAGCAGTCTTGTGAACGTCGGCAGGATTAACTGGAGTCTGGTTAAAGGCTTTAACTAAGTCTATTTTAGAGAAAATGTTACATCCTGACAGATTAGCGGTGAAATCCTGTATTTGAGGAACAGAGTATCTGTCAGGACGGGTGATGGCGTTGAGACATCTATAATTTCAAGTGGGGAGATAGTCACCGTTGGGTTTGAGCACAAGGTTAAGCGGGGAAGCGTAGTCGGACTTGGAAAGGCGGATGTTACTTTGACGAAGAAGAGTGTTGAACTCTTGTTTTGCAGCGTGAAGCTTGTCAGGGGCAAGACGACGTGCGTGGGAGAACGGAGGTCTCCTATTCGTCTCTATATGATGGACAACGTTGTGTTGGCTTAGTATTAGATAGCCTGACAGATTTTGAGACCAAAAATTTTCTAAGTTTAAAAAAATTCCTAAGTTCAGAATTATGCCAGAAGCCTGCCACTAAACAATTTTCTTAAAAAACCTAACTTACTTAACTTTTCTGAACTTATAAATTTTTTTGAACTTAGAAAATTTTTGGTCTCATTCTGCCTGTCAGGCTATCTAATACTAAGCCCGTTGTATTTAACCTCCGGAAAGGTCGAGATGGAAGAGACAAAATCTGGAAATTCGGAATGCAAAAGAGACTCGAAAGGGTTATTGCCTGAAGGAAGATGGATACCATATATGGAAGAAGTTTCACGGATGCAGGAGGATGAGAACTATGTCTCATAATCAATTAAGCGGTTATGGTGTAAGTCTACAAGGATATTAAAATGCGAAAGGAAATCAACACCAATAATAATAGGAAGAGTAACGTCATCAATGAGAAAGTTCCACAGAAAGTCACGGCGAAAAGAAAGAGTAAGATGAAGTTGCTTTAAAGCGTAGGTATGTATGATGGAACCGTTAGCGGCTTGCAGGGCACCCAAAGGCTCTGCAGCACGGTTCTTCTGTAGCAAGGAACGAGGAAGAACGCTGTATGAAGATCCTGTATCAATAAGATAAGACAAATCAGTAGAAGGATTGCGAACACAAAGGAGGTTGGACGTAGAGTTGACCACGGAGTGCGGCTTTACTATGTGACAGTTGAGTTTAAAGAATAAGCACAGAGTTTAATGCAGTTACGAGTCCGGTCACCCCAACGCTGGTGGTTAAAACATACTCCCTGGGGATTGAGTGCGGTTGTGCTGCAGATTGGCAGGAGGCTTGGGGGACCGACGATAGAAACGACGATGCTGTGGTGGAGAGCAAGGATATTGAGAGAAAGAGGTATGAGAAGGCGGAGGATAGGACTGATAATACACAGGGCGAGATTCGAGAGCGTGAATCCTATTTGTCAAATTAAAAATGGTGTTTTCTAAAGATGGGATACGTGCTTCCAACAATGCGGTGTGGGCGGCAGGAGGGTGGATTTTCATTAGATAAGCCTTGCGCCTACGGGTTAATGGGTAGTTGTGACCCTACGCATATCGACAAGGCTGTGACATACGAGACAGGAGGCGGTATGTTCTGGGCCATTGGAGGCTTTGCCTTAACAATACGGTCTGCAAATACAGCCAATTTGTTTAAAGTACTATTAGGATCTACAGTGGCGAGCTGGAACTGGAGTTCGGAAGGGAGCTTCTGAAGGAATAACTACTGTCTTACAATGTTTATGCAGGGCCCAACTGGAGGAATTTCAAGCAACCCAAGCATATCAGCTAATAAAGCCGAGTACAATCTGTCGCCAAGACTCTCATTTTGGAGTAATTGATTTACCTTGTCCGAATAGGACACACCTAACTTCTCTAAAAAATCGTTCTTAAGTTCCGTATAGGGCTGGTTGTTATAGTGCAACCCTGGCATTACGTCTCGAAGACGTTGTAAAACCTTAGTGGGCAGGATGCTTAATAAAGCTCGAAAGCGTTCGTCCTCGGACGTAGCCTCCAATTGGAGTTCCAAAAGAACAAATGTGAGATCTAAATCATCAATGATAAACTTACCTAAGCATTGGGAAACACTTTTGGAAGTATGTTCCGGAGCCGATGTCGAATTAGCATTTTCATTAGAAACAATATTGACATTCTCATTTGGATGAGACATAATTTAAAAATCGTTAAAAAATAGTAAGAACAATGGCCACAGGGGAACACTGTGGTTAATAAAAATATTAATAATCTGCCTAGCTAGCTAAAAAATAATTAATTATAAACAAAAAAAATATACTTAAAATTAAAGGAGATTCTTAAGATTAAACAAACACTGGCCACGCAGGCTTACATGTTGGGGAAGGAGAAGAGTCTCCTTATGCAGCTACTATTTTTAAAAAGTTAAAAAAAGTTTAAAAAGCGACTTCAGGTGGCAGAGGCCTCTTGAAGGCCTGAAGAAGGATGAGGACGTCTGAGGAAGCGTCTTAGAGATCACAGAAGGCGATAACGGCTGATCGGAGGGTGTCACCAGATGAAGGAGCTGTTCCTTCATAAACAGGAATGAAGAAGTAGAAGATACTTTCACTGTTAAAAACCAAATCGTAAAAGCACAGCAATTCAAAAGAGCAAAGAAACATGAAACCTATATAAAAATAATAAATAAATCTATAATAATTGAAAATATAACAACAATAACAAAACTAATAAATGTACAATAAAAAATTGGGCATGACTGGTTTTTAAGAGAATACATTTTTTATACTTAAATTTAATAAAATTGATAAAATAAGAAATTTATAAATATACATTACAAATGAAAACGCTTTAATAATTAATAATAATTAATCACTATAAAAAATAAAAATAAACATCACTGTAAACTATTAATATTAATTTTCACAAACTCACCCTTTGCTTAAGAATATTGAACTTAATGCAAAACACCGTAAAGTCGAAATTTGAATGCAACCAAAAACACTCTTGAGAAATAAGGTAAAGAATCGTTTGATGAAACATTATAAATGATATATATTTATTAAAATTATTATCAGGATTACGTCACAAGTCGTAAAAAAAAAATGTGCAAGAGAGCACTGAGAATGAACGTGAGTGCAGTTGCTCAGACTTATAGAGCTTATAGAAGATTCTAATATACGGAGTAAATTGGCAGGGGGAATAGGTAGGTAAAGACGTCAGTTATTGATTCAATAAGAACAACCGAAAGAGTCTTCGTAATCACCTCATATTACATAAGACTCAACTTATAATATTAAACAATAATGTTCACAGATTTCCTTAACTGGAAAGTCGAACTTTAACAATTATTAAATCAATTACAGAATGGAGATTTACACAGTATAAATAACAGTAAAAAGACGAATGATATCGTAATAATATTTAATTAATATATTAATATTATATATATAATATATATATAATATATATATATATATATTATATAATATATCATATAGTGTAATATATATATATTATATATAATATATATATATATATATATATATATATATATATATATTAATATATATATTATATATATTATTATAATATATATATATTTACTATATCTTAATGTAATATTAATATATGATATATATATTATATATACTATATATACTCTATATATATAATATATTATAATATTTATATATGTATAAAGTCCATGTGTATATCTTATCTGTGTATATTTATAATGTTATTTATTATATATATATATATTTAAATAATACTATATATATATATTATATATATATATATTATAATATAAGTAATATAAATATATATATATATATTTATAATATATTAATTAATATATATTATTATATAGTGGTATATATATATATATAAATGGTATATATAATATATTATATTAATATATAATATAGTATATAAATATATATACCTATATAATTTATATATATATATAATATATAATATATATATATATATATTTATTAATTATATTATATATAATACTATATATAATTAAAATATATTTAATATATAATTATATATATATATATATATAAATTAATATATCATATAATATATATATATATTATATATATAGTATATTATATTATTATATAGTATATATATAAATATATGTATATTAATATGATATATATATAATACTATATATTATATTTATAAATATATAATATTATATATATATAATATATATAATTATATATAAAATATATAATATATATATTATAATATTATTTTATAATATATATTATATATTATTTATATATATTAATCTATATATATCTCTAAATATTAATATAATATATATTATAATTATTATAATATATATATATATATATTATTAATATATATATATATATATTAATATTATATATGTATATATATATATAATAATATTTATTAATTATAAATATTAAGATTAATATATTAATACTATATATATAATTAATATCTATAACTACTATAAATATAATATATATTCTTAGTATTAGGTTATAACAGTTACGTATCAATAATTTTCTGGGTAACTAAATCTCTTCCACTATTATTCACACACGTATATATATATATAATTTAGTATATATATAATACTCACACAAATTCTACTAACACACCTACATATAATATTATTTACTATTACCGTAAATCATATTAGTAAATTATATATATTATATACACTCGACCATAGTACTGATAACTAACTTCACAAACCTAATCACTACATATAACGTCCCTACAAGTATGTCAATAATTACGAATGAGTTATATATATATTATTTAGGATATATATTTATACTATTAAAGCAGGGGTGTCTAAATACTACACAATTACTATGTTATTGAGGTTCACATCATATCTGTGAGACTACCGTAAATATATTATAAAAGTAGTCCTCGTGGGCCGCATGAATTGATTTAATATATATATTAATATAATATATATATATATATATATATATTATATATATAATATATATTATATATTATATATATATATATATAGTTTTTATATTATATATATATTATATATATAATTAGTAGTATTATTAATATATATAATATATATATAATATAATTATAATTATTATATATATATATATATATATTAATTAATACTTAGTAAATATATTAATATATTTTATATATATTATATATATGTATATTTATTATAATATGGTTTAATATATATATTTATGATAATAAAGTATTTCAAAAATTATAAATATATCTTATGAAATAATTTTATAAATTGTCTAATATGTGATATACCTGGGCTCCACGCACGGAAAGCTTAGTATAAGGTATATATTACCCTATAGTTGATTGACTCACACAGCCTTGCCCATATATAGATATATATAATATATAATATCTTATGAGTTAATACTATATATATATATTGAAACATAAAATTCAATACCAGTCATCATATAGTATGAGAACTCTCCTATCCTTGATATAATATATTTTGATTAAAACTTAATTTTATACACACTCGAGAAATAGTAGGGAATTAGTACGTGTAGTTATTTATACCGTGTTATATTTTAGTTATAGGTGATTCTATACTCGTATTATATTAATTTTTCACAATAATTAAATTTTATCTCGTATTATTTCATATTAATCTGATAGACGTATCTCATCTAATTTGTTATATACCTTTTTGACGTGATAATGAAAAAATTAGGTTTATGGTGAGTACTTGAGAAACATTAAAAACAGTAATATTATTATTCAATAGTAAATAATATAATTTATTAGTTGGGATATTAGTTTTAAGAATAATATTATATATCTATAAAATATATCAAATATCAATGTATTATTATATATATATATAAAAAATCTAAGAGAGTATAATAGTTATAATTTGAAATAATATACTATAATCTATTTAATAGTATTGACTCATATACATGATAAGAAACTAAAAAGTTTATTGCACATATTTATTTAGGTTAAATAAATATATTTTATTTATTTTTGTGAATAACAACTACTATATAGTATATATATCAATAAAAAGTTTAATTTTTAGATATCTAACATCAATTATCGTAGTAGATGTTTCATTTAAGAGAGTTATGTTCTCGCGTGTTTTTTTTTTATTTTTTCAGTATATTTTTGCAACATTTTTCATGTCCTAGATTATAAATAAGTTGTTATTTATTATTTTTGTGTATTATATATTAATAATGGTATATATATATATTATATGATAAAATAATGTCTAAATCTTAAGGAGAAAAATTAATTTAGTAAATATTATTGAGATATTGCCTTAACTAAGCGAATAATTATATTTATAGTAATGTATAATTTTATATTTAAAAAGCTGTGATTTATTGATAATTACAGAAGTATTAGGGTTGTTGAATAATAATCATAACCGAAGTATTATTGGTCTGTAGTACAAATAGAGAGTATTTGCTGAGAAATACATAAAGTGATTATTTCAGTATATTTTATTTTTGCGAGTAAAATAGCAGAATATCATGTGGAGGCGTTAGGGAATATGTATCAAAGACATCGGAAAAGACCCTCTAGGAGGTGGAGATTGGGAATCAACACAATACTTATAACGATTTGAAGCAGATGAAAAGAGAAAGTTAGGATTTAGGAAAGGCATTTTTGGACTGAAATTGAATTGACACCGGAAGAAACGATGTCCTAAGCGATATCAGGGATTGCAGTGATTTCAATTCAACGAAGGTTGGAGTAGAAAAGCGATTATATAAGTTTTCTACATAGTCACTATTTGAACGGTTTAGAGGAGAACCGACACATAGTGAAAGATCTTCATAATAATGATCACAATAGCAAGATATAATCTGTCGTATTCTTTAAAGCCCTTACGGAAGTGTGAAACGTAATCGTATGATAAGAGAAAGATAATAGACAGATCAAAAAATATTAGAGCCTATAAGAGAGTAATTAACTCTTGTGAATGAGAGTTCGAGTAAGGAGTGTATAATACTAGGTGGCAGAACACCTAGCTATGAATTTAATATTCGCATGAGAATGAACAGAAAGACATGGAATACAACAAGGAAGGCATATATCCGCCTAGCTGATAATTTACGAGTAAAGCTATATTCAAGAATTTCATGTTTATACACACTGTAACTAGCAATGAGATTTCTGTAGTAAGAATGTACATTGTATCCTCTCAGAAGATCTGACTGAATAAAGAAGGCAGATATTAGAAAGTAACATTTATCGCTGAGAGTTGAGACTTGAAGTATAGGTAACAAGAACAACACCTAAAAACGATGCAATTCGACGTTTGCACGTGTACTATATGAGCTAGAGTAGCTTAAGGACTCTAGAGGTTATGTGTTGTGTATCGACTTGGATCACTTGTGTAGTATGCTGTATTTGGACTACACGAGAATAATTTAACACGAGGTGTAAGATGCGCAGAGTTCCAGTAATTGCAGGAGAGTTAGCACGGAAGAATACATAAATATATGTTATAGATGTATTTAAATAATTTACAAGTTATATGAAAAGACAGTCTTAATTAACCACATCTAAAATATAGGCAACATGAAATTGTTCAATGTTAACATCTTTAATTTAACTTTTTTGAGCAACAAGCAGATGACTACTAGTGCGTGTATTTGGAGTGAGAGGTGAGCAGGTTTGCAAGCAATGGTCCACGAGTGTTTCGCAGAAAATTGATAGAAGCTTGGATTAAATTCAACATGTCAGGAAGAAAAACAGAAATAATGATAGTAAGAGGTTGAGAGGACAGGAGAGTACGTATTAAACAGTACAGGTAGATACACGGTCACGAGAGAATCTAAAAACATGCTAGGACAGATATACACACACACAACTTAACACCACACACACACACACAATATAGTGAAGCACATTTAGTAGAATGAGAGGGTAGGGTAGTGTACAATAAGGTAAAATTACATACTATTAGTAGTATTTATAGCATATGGCAGGACTGTAAGACATTTAAATAATAACTCAATGATAACCATACTTGAAAGAATAAAAAATAAATATGTAATATAAAATAAGCTGAAGAGATAAATATACGAGGGAGTGTTGTCACCGATACTGTTTAGTTGTATGGGGCAGAGACATGGAGATGACAGGGAGAGAGATGCGCTCAAATTCATGTTTATGTCGACCTATGAAAATTAAACAACTAAAGTTATATTTAGGTAGGGACAGGGTTCTCATGGCAAATTCTTACTATAATACACGAGAATGAGAGATAACGATACGACGACCTTTTCGATCTATGTACGAAGCGTTAGAGCAGGGATGGATTGTATTGAAACCCGAGTGATGAATAATAGTTGGTACCTGCAGCAAGACTAGATGGTGGACACTATATGGATTCGAGCTCATGGATGCAGCGAGTAAGAAGATGTTGCATAGTTATAAGATAGGTCTACACGGTGAAGATTGTCTCGAGTATCGCAGAGATGTCGCATACGCGAGAGTCACGGAAAGATAGAGGAAGATCACGAGCTGAGAAGAGATAGAAAGAGGAGCAAGCTAGTTGTTTATTCATGTAATATATAGACAACCGATGACCTAGCAATGAGTAATATAAGATAACTAGATTGCGAGAATGGGCAATGTTTGAGTGCATGCTGAGACTAGCAACACTCAAAAATGGAAAGGGAGTGTGTCACCTATGGACAAGGGTCACATCTTGTAGGCACTACTGAGCTTAGGATGTTAAGATTTGTTACGATTGTATGTTTGAATATGATATATAGTATACTTTTCAGGTTACTCACATTATGCGGGTCTTTTGTGATTACTCACCTTTAATGCTGATCTTATATATATATTAAGAAAAGAACTTCCCCTAAGATAGTTTTACTACCAATGACTCAGTATCGAGATGGTACTAACTAAATGAAGTGACTATGCGTATGAGTAAGGTATATTTTATATGTTAATAAGATTATTTTGGAACCGATCTTACTATATTGACAACCTGTTAATTTAGATATAATATGATAATTACAAATATGAATCGTCATTTATTTTAATTTATTTTATTTTAATATTATTCTTAAAAAGAAAGCTTATTTTATATTAATTTGATAATTTAATAATATGATGACTGATTCATTCTCAAATTTAAAAAGAGAAAAATCCCAACCCACCACTTGAGTTATTAATGTATCTGTGTATTGTACTATTGAAATACTTTATTTATATACTCTGAGAACTATTGTACACTTAATAGCGCAATGACAATTAATTATCTTGAGTAAAATATATAGTACATAAGCAGCTTTCGTCTCCGTCGACTAAAATGTTAACACCGAGACATGAGTTCATGGGTTAATAAGGATCATGCGAGATTATTATTTAAAGATCATTTTATCATTTCAATTATGTGGATATGTTGCTCGTTTTTGTGTGACAAGGTCTTGGTGTTTTAGCTGTAATTTTGCTTCTATCTGGCATATGAATAGAAAGTGTGCATCATCCCTGTAAATGATCAACATTAGAGAGGAAAATTTATGTAAAAGTTTTCATGAAATTCATATATCTTTCTTGTATTATGTTCTATTATTTTTCTCCGTGTTTCTTTTATATTTTTATATATTATAGAGAGACTAAATTATCATAAATAACAAAATATTAAATCAAGTTTATATTTTGTTGAGAGTGATTGAAGTAAAGAGGATATATGCTCTCGATTTTTCTGATGAGGTTAGTTGATATGTTATTAGTTAGTATTGTAAATGGATAAATAATTTTACTATAAGCGCGCTACCAAATAAGTAAGAAACTTAGTCATATATATTAAGTATAATTATATAATATATATATAATATTTAATATATATATTAATATATATATATACTAATATAATATATAATATAATATAATATAATAATATTAATATATATATCTATAATATAGTAATATTAATATATTATATACTATAATATATATAATATATATAATATATATTATAATATGAAAATACTTTAATGTGCTAAAATTTTATAGAATGGTGATCGGTATGAATTCATGTTCTATACGCTATCACTCCAGATCTGATCATTATTATATACTGTGTCATGCGGTATATTTCGATTCAATCGAGTCGTCTCAAGATATCGAGAACTTCTAGATTAGCACTACAATTATAAATAACATATTTATCTCGTTATATGATATTCATTACACGGTAAATGGAAGTATTTGATTTGAGACAATCATATATATCTGATAAGTTATAGTGCAATGCGTTGATACGAGCTAATTTCATTGTACTCAGTACACTCACAGTGTACTAGAGGTTACGGTTGACGTATTCGGCACAGATAATATGCCTAGAATATACTTATTATGCGGTAGCTGTTTAACAAAATAATAGGGGTGGTCCATTATAATAGTGTCGGTGAGGTTAGAAATATATATATAATAACTGTATTTATTGAGCTGTATTGAGTGCGTGCAACTGTCCGTAGGAATAGTATTGATGAGATCATATGTTATAACGTCGTGTGTGGATACTCGCAATCATTAACTGAAACTAAAGAACATACCCTATAGAAATCACAGACAATGAGAGAGAGCGATACGAGATATTGCGATTTAAGTAAAAAACCTAGAGTATACTTCTAAAATTATCTCTCTAGGATATGGACGACGGGGGGGGAGGAGTCATCGTCCATCCTCTTTCCCCATAGCTCGACGCCCCCCTAAGGTAAATATAAATTATAAAATATTATATATGATATATTTAAGTGAAGGAGTCGTGAGCTCATATGTGTAAGAGGCAGAAGTCTGACGCAAGTATCTCTCTACCTCGTACAGTTCCACAATAGGTGTCGTTGATAGAATCAAATAGCAACTACATCTGAATTTATCTAGCTGGTACTACTCCTCATATCGGTTTTCGTTACGTTTTAAATCATAAATACTTTTACTATTATAGTCTAGCAATGCATATATAATATTAGTTTTTTAATGTTGCTATATTAGAAACTCTTGATCTAATATGCTTGTATTATCTCGAGTATATCGTATTTATGATTAATATTTATATTTTTCCTAAATATTTTTTTTTTGAGATAATATTATGAGATATTATTATTAAATATATTATTATTAGATTTTATAATTATTAATGAGAAATAATGTTTGGGGATATCTATAGTACAAGTTATACCTAAAGGAAGAGTAGGATTGTGCACTGTTAAAGATATAATTTATTTTGTATAGTGAGATATAGTTAAATACACTACTGACTAAAACATATATATTATTATATATATATAATATAATATATTAATTATTAATATATATAATATATATATATATATTAATTATATAGATATAATATAATAATATATATAATATATTATATTATTATATATATTAATATATATATATATAGTATATAAGTATTATTATTGTTAATATTAATAAGTAATATATTATATATCTAATATAGTATATATATATAATATATAAATATAATAATATTATATATAAATATATATTATATATACAGACATTTGGATACAACTTTTAAAATTTATGCTTATTATTTTTAGTATTTTATTCAAATCACTAGTATAAGTTATAGTTTGAATATACACCTACCTTTAGAGATGTTAAGTCTACAAAAGTGTTTACCGTAACTATATTAACTTACTTTGTTAGAATCTGTCTCAACTAATTTTGAGTAGATTAAAAGAGAGGAATAGAGTAGAGAGAGACGACAGAGTGATTTAAGCTCACCTATTAGACGTCTTTCAGCAACGAATGTTCGATCGCTATAATAAGGAGGTGAAGCGCTGACTCACTCTCCGGGCTAGAGAATTCTATCTGGCATTAAATCACTCCAATATCTCAGACATTGAGCTCTTCACTACATCTGAGTTTACTACACTGGCGGGGTCATGATGGTAAAAAAGAGTGAAAATGTTTCTCCACCACCTCCACTTCCACCCAAGTTAAAAACCAAGCAATTGAATTTGAATCTTCTAAACCAGAAATCACAATTTGATTATGATAAACCCATTGCTCTTCCATTGTCATGTACACAGGGAATGCATAGAATGTCTTTAGAAAAATGCAAACAAGGTATAGATGTTGGGCACATAAATTTAATTACTCCTGGAAGTGACTTAAATAGGGTGCGTTCACGATGGTCTTCAAGCACTGCTGTTGCTTCTGAAGTTGAATCGAAAGAAGTTAACTTAAATTTAAATTCCAACTGTGGTGTTGATTCTGTTAATGACCTGGATGCAAAGGAACAGAAAAAAAGAGAACTTGTACTTCATTTACCACCATGTGGAGTAAACCACCATAATCACCACGGTCATCACCACCATAGACACTTGCATCAGGATAATCGAAGAAGGTGAAATTTTGCATATTTGCCATTTATTTTTGTGTGGTGAAATGATGCAATTATATTTTTCCGCATCCACTAATCCCTTTTGATAGTTTTTAACATTTAGAACAGGTGTTACTTTATGCAATTTGGTTAACAGATATTTCCTAAACTAACATTGGGTTTTGCTTACCTTAAGAATATAATAGCTCAAAGGTTAATTTATTTTGGATCTGATTACTAATGCATATTAATTTTCATTTTACTAAGCTTACCTTTAATGGTATATTAAAATTTACTGGAGAAAGTGCTCTGCATTAAATTTTTAGAACAAAATACAGGAATTTCCCAAATGCAGAATTAGGCTAAAATTTACTTGATGATATTTATGTATGTAAAATTATAAATATCCTTTAGTAAAGATTTACTGTATTAAAACAAACTCATCATTCAGCTTTAAAATTTGGCAAATCATTTTAGAAAACTGACAAGAAACTTCAATCACTTAATTATAAACTCATAGTTTGAGTTAATATCTAGGCATTCTTTTATGAAGTGTTGGAAATTTACCTAAATCTTTAAAGCCATTGCCTATGTCTGCCAAGAGTAAATACATAAGTTTTGAAGATCGAGTCATAATTTCATGAAGTCTGGAACTGTCAATAGTAAATACATAATTTCATGAAGTTTGGAAACTTTAAATATAACAAATTAAAAGTAAAAAGTCTTATAAACAGTTTATTTAAACTTTTACTTAGGTTCAAAAAGATTATTTGGGTTCATCTTTAATTTTTTTCAGATAATTGAACAGTGTCGTAAGTTTGGGGACTGTATATATCTATAATATAATATATAATCACCAGAATATAAGACTTATTATATAATAGTATATTATATTACTATATATATATAATTATATATATATATATATATATAGTATATATATATATAATATATATATATGAGTATAATCTTTTTAAGGAGGTGCAGAGAGAAAAGACAGACAAGAAATCACCCAAGTATCTAATGCATATAGTCTCAGGTGAGCGCAGATACAGGCTGTAATGTGTGCAGAAGATTAAATAACGCAGGGAAAACATTAGATGTCTGGAAAGAAGAAAGCACCAGAAGGAGCAAGCCTGGAGTTACCAAGAGCGAGAGTTAGAAAGCAAGGGAGAGTTTATATAATCTTTTAGCATTAGACTTGACCCTATCCAAAAGATGAGTGAAACAGGAGCCATCCTCCTGATGAGAGTGAGAACAGTACTTTATTCAAGAATGGATAAAACCCTTGCATAGTCAAAGTAACTGTGTGAAAAAGAAACACTCTTGCAGTCTGAAAAGAACTCCCAGCTTCTTTGAGGCCTCATTGGCAATTTTTGTGATACAAGATTTTTAAGATAATTTGTTGTTTATGTTCAGGGTCCAAGAATATGTATTGTTCACAGGTGAAATGGTAAGGCCCGCCAAGAAATGGGTAAGTTGGGAAGTGTGTTTGAAAGGGAGATATGAAGTTGGGTTGGTTTTTAGAGTTAAATATCTCAAATTTGGGGTGGTCTCACCAGAAAATTCCATCCAGATCTCTGCGAGAATGGAATTGGAAAGTTGAATACAAGAAGCACCTCAGGAAGCAAAAGAGTGAGCAGATTTGAAATGAGTGGAAGAATTGAGTGTTGAACCACTGGCATAAGAATGAAAAGATTTAGAAGCGCATGCAGCTGATAAGGGTATTGATGAAAAGTAGAGATACAATAGGAGATAAAAAACAACTTTAAAGAACACAATTAACAGATAAGGAAGAAGAGGTTGCACCATCAACAAGTGCAGATACAGAAGGATTTGAAGGAGGAAATGAGGAAACCCTACTGAAAGGGAGCTTTGAGAGCAGTGACACATGTCATACCCAGTCAAAAGTCTTGGGTATGTAAAACTCCACCAAACAAGACTCTCCATAGTCTTTAAGGTTCAAAAACCATAACATAAATCAGTAAGAAAGGAAAGTATGTCTCCAGTTAACCTTGAGCACTGAAAATCATACTGATGATATGAAAGAGAATGAGATTGTAAACGATTCATGAGATGAGATTTATGAGTAGTTTCAAAGATTTTTGACAGAATACAGGTGAGAGCTATTGAACAATAGTTAGAAGGTTCAGGATTGGATAGACATATTCGCACTTCCCACACTGAGTAAAAAAAGTATTTAGTGTTAAGACACAGAGTGAAATGAACAAGGACAGGCTTCACCTCAGAAGCATACTCCCTCAAAGCAGGTAGGAATCCCATCTGGCCACTAGCTTTTCTAGCTTTAGTAGATGTTAGAATCCCATACACACAATCATGTGTAATCATAGTTAAAGGCATGGGACAGCTGAGAGTAGTAGAAGGAAGGATGCCAAAATCTTTCATGGTTGATTTAGATGAAAAAAAGGATGCAGAAGAGATTAGCCTATTTTCAGCATGAGTGTTAGCTGCAGATCCATCAGAGTGAATTTTTGCAAGAAACCACAAATTTTTATCAGTAGGAGAACCAATGAGGTCAGCGCACTTTCTTAGTGAAACTATTCTTAGCCTGTTGAAAAATATCCTTGCAATGATTCTGAGGTGATTGAAAATTAATAAGAAACCTTTTTTTCCACACCTGATATGCATTGTCTCTTTCCTGAATGGCATAAGAATAGGTCTCATTCAACCATGAGAAAGGTTTAGCTGAAGAAGGAATGAACCTACTCATTCCATCAGTGATCATGACTCCTACTCTTTAGATATGGAATGATGCAGGATTCATTCTAATTATAGTATATAAATGACGTCATGCCTCCCCACCCCAATTAACTCAATTAAAGTACCAGAAACTACTATAGGGTTTTTCTCTCTCTGCTGGAGAAAAGGTATTATAATCAAAAACGATAAGATTTTGGTTAGAGTTACCAATAGGAGGGATAATTGTGCGTCTATAATGAAAAGAAATAGGGTGAAATGTCAAGCATGTATAAGAATTGGTTAGGGTGATCTGGGATGTATGTAGGTTACCTAATCAACTGTTCCAGATCGTTAAGAATACTTAATGGTTTAGCCTCTTCCTCACCAGTATCAGTACAAAAGGAATCCAACAATTCAGTGTGATGTACATGTTTGAAAACTCTTAAATAGAGGACCTCAGCATTTGGATGAGAAGATACAAGAGTCTTGTTAGAGGTTGTAAAATATTTTAAAAACTGTAAAAATTTTTCCATTAAGAGAGTAGTAGCAGAAACATAAGATAATTAATGGTAGGAGTAGGAAGACAGAATTTAGGCCATGGAACATAGAAATTCGTAAATTCAAGGTTTTTTGATATGGTTAATGTTCATATTGGCATAGGCCACTTCCTGCAAATGGAAATTGTAAAATAAGTTATAATTAGAGATATTTAGGATACTAGAGAAGGAATCCGTAGATAGCTGAGTGTCAGATAATAGTAAAATATATTAGGACAAGAGATAGAGAAGTGTTGCTCAACAGATTCGAAATTAGCAAGCACATCATAGACATTAGATAAGTTTATAGAAAACTCTCTTCAATGCTCACTATTATGCGAACCTGCCATTCAAGAAATTATAGTACCCACATAACTAAATTTCCTAAAAAAAAAAAAAAAATGAAAGAAAAATAAATAAATTAAATAATTTTTATGGAAACTAGCAATTGTTTAAACTCGTTTAAAAGTTTGAATTTGTTAAAAATCAGTATCAATTAACTTAAATTAAAAAAAAACAAACAAAATTTCTAATATTATAATATATATTAAGTATATTTATATAATTATATATATATATATATACTATATATATATATATATATATATATATATTATATATAATATATATATATATAAATAATATATATATAATATATAAAAGACTACCTTTTTAACGTGCATTTATCCAATATATCCCTTACCACCACAGAAATTGAACTTTAAGGCTGGCTATCCCAAACGAGCGCCACCTCTTGTGTTCCCAGTCAAGTTTTAATTCTTGCCCCCAGGTTAGATTATATATATATATATATATATATATATATATTATATATATATACTATATTACTATATATATAGTATATATATATATATATATAATATATATATATATATATATATATATACTACAATATCTTTAGTTTAATATATATATATATAAGATATATTATCATATAAAATGAAAAATTTAACAAAAATAAAATAGTATATTATAAATGCAGAAATAAACCACGTTCATTGTCAAAAGAATGAACTCAAATTATAAAAATGAAATTATATATTGTCATTGAAACTTTGAATATTATATAATATATTATAGTATAATATATAGATATATATATATACTATATAATATATATATAATATATATAATATATATATATATATAGTATATATATATATATATCATATATTCCTTCCCCTCCCTATGGGAGTAGGGTGCATAACATACATGGAAATAAAATAGTAAAGTAGAGGAGCATGATGTGAGTTGAAAGGAAAGCCCCCTTCTCACTCATACTCTTTAAGTGTGAGAAAGTCACAGACAAAAATCTACACTAGGACTTCACAAGACTGGGATGTACCCTCACTGTGTTATCTCATCAATGTAGGGTTCATCACCTTGGTCCAGGCACTCTAACCGTTACCCCTCATTAAACCCACCCATTTACTCCTATTAAGCACCTTTTTTATTGCCTTTGCCAAACTCACATTCCTTTTCTTAAGACACTCCTTTACTGACTCTATGCAACAACTGGTTGATTCCCAGTACACTCACCACTATACATTTCCTTAACAAACTACTATTATCCATCCTTTCGTATGACTAAACCATCTTAACTCTCCCTCCTTCTCTCTCTCTCTCTCTCCTCTCTCTCTTCTCTCTCTCTCTCTTGTCATCTCTCTCTCGCTCTCTCTTCTCTCTCGTCCTCTCTCTCCTCTTCTTTCTCTTCTCTTCTCCTTTCTCTGTTCTCTTTCTCTTTCTCTTTCTTTTCTCTTTCTCTCGTACTCTCTCTCTCTCTCCTCTCTCTCTCTCTCCTCCCCTCTCTCTCTCTCTTCTCTCTCTCTTCTCTCTCTCTCTCTCTCTCTCTCTCTCTCTCTCTCTCTCTCTCTCTCTCTCTCTCTCTCTCTCTCTCTATCACTCTTTTTTTCTTTTTTCTTCGAATCTATTTTAAAGTTTCTTTCTCTTTCTTCTTCTGCTCTTTCTCTCTCTCCTCGTCTCTCTTCTCTCTCTTCTCTCTCCGTCTCTCTCTCGTCGCTCTCTCTTCTCTCTCTCTCTTCTCTCTCTCTCTCTCTCTCTCTTCTCTCTCTCTTCTCTCTCCTCTCTTCTCCTCTTCTCTCTCTCCTCTCTCGCTCTCTTCCTCTCTCTTCTCGTCTCTCTCTCTCCTCTGCTCTCTCTCTGCTCTCTCTCTCTCTCTCTTCTCTCTCTATAGATATATATATATATAATATATTA